>VVHJ01017493.1:3054-13929 GCA_015107715.1 Tylochromis polylepis
CCACCCCTCTCCCTCTCCCTCTGAGAAGGGACCGGCAGCTTCGCTCCAGGGCAGTCTGGTCTTCCTGTGACTGACACCCTCCACTGCTGCCCCCCCACCAGGATGCTTCACACACAACCTGGGGGGCCCGTGTAGAATTAGCTTTAAAAGTAGGGCACGGAAATTGTCTGGACAAGAAAGTGTATCAGTGCTCTGTCGTGTTCAAGTTCCTGCCACTCAGCCCTCATAAGGCTAATCCTGAGGAACTACCTCACGCTGTAGGGGCAGAGTTGCTCTGCTTTTTGACTTATTTCCCTGCACTGGTACATACATGTTAATGCACTCCTCAGCCCAAGGCAGCTGAATATAATTAATATGTATGAAAGGTGAAAAAGGGAAGAAAAGAGGTGTTTTTGATTAATTGTTCCTCTGTGTAGGCTTTACCGTATTAATAACCAAGAGGATTAAGAAGGTCAGGACTGACCTGGTAAACATTAAAATTTCATGGAAGTACTACACAAAGCTGACAGTAAAAAGACAGTAAGCGTACACACGCAGGCTCTCACGCTGGCATGAATATAAATTACTCACATGGCGTAACACCAACCAAATCTGAAAAGTGCGCTGGGATGTCATTAATAATAAACAGGCAGGCACCCATTTATTAGAATAGTGAAAAGTCATGTTTTCTCCAATGTGGCCTATTTTAAAGGTGCATCTGTGGGAATAGAGGAAGTGCTCTGTGCTAGCATCTGAGCAGGCTTTCCAGGTCCCCCGTTGGGAGGAGGTACAGCTCACAAGCAGCTGAACACGCTCCTCTTTCTGGTGGGACAGCATTGGGACAAATAGCAGAGGGAATATCTTGCAGAAGCTTTGCTCAAGCTAGATTTCTTTTACCTTGTGTCTCCTTTCTTCTTATCATGTAAAGATCTGGGATTTTATTATCCATGAAAATGTTCCGTATATTTTTATGCCTTAAGCTATAAAATGTAATGAAAAGGGAACACCCCACAGTGCATAAAAACTGTTCCGATTTTAGCACAGAGCTGTAGGATGCAGCTGATACAAGCCCAACGGGTCCATTTTTACCTTTTGATTCTTGCATTTAAAAATTATCTGTGTTATCATCCCCTTAGATTTAGCCTAATAAATCCCAGGTTTATGAGCCATCTTGAAGGAAAATCATCATGATGTTATCCTTTAAGTAACATATGTTCCAATTTACTGACATCTACTGGATTTGATGTGGCATCAGCCATCCATTCACATCATCATCATCGTCATCATCTTTTCATGGCATGAAATTCCCTACAATAAGTCGCCCTTGGATTTTGGATTTTGGTGATCAAGCAGCACATGAAGCCAGAAATGAGCAGGCTGCTGCAGAATAGAGGCTTGTGCAGAAATGAATGGGCTTTTATGCTTATTATAACCATGCAACATAATGTACCCGAGTCTGTTTAAATAAGAAAAGAGACAACCACTTCGCTGAATAATGTGCCCAATTTCCTTTGTGAGAATCCAATTTATCTGCTATGCCAAATCCTTATATTTAAACATTTTATTGAGTAGAGCCCTGTTAGCAAAAATCACAATAAATTTGAAGTGATTAATACTGGAAAATTGCTAAGAAATTCTACTCCTTTCCACCATATCATTGTACTTTATTTCCTCTGCTGATGTACAGGACAGTATGTAGCAAAGAACCATGCTATGATTCATTTTGCATGAGTGGTAATTGATGGCTGATATATAACTAGACCCAAATATTTTTTTTGAGGGCATGGGAGATGTTTGGAGTCTCTAAGGTGTTTATTGCTGGATTTACCCGGTGGAGGTTGACAAATGCAGATGTAAATCTAATTTTTAAAGGTTAATGGTTTAGAGAATTCCAAGTCATAAAGAAGGAGTTGTAGTCATACGTTTTTCTTTTCTCCTTCTGGGAAGCTTATAAGGTTTTCCTCCATGTTCACTTGATTCTTACTTTTGTGACAACAAAAAAGAGTAAACTGGTGAAGAAAAGGCTACATCAAGTGAAAATAATTGTGAATGTATACTGTTTTGATTGCGTTGAGCTTGGCTAAAAAGTAGTGTGGGCAAGTCTTTTTTTTTTTTTACATCAGTAAAATGTGGCACCGTGATACTGTGGAGAGATGAGTCATACAAGTACAAATGTCAGAAAATAAAACTGGAGTGATATCATTAACTGCCTGACACCTCTGCAGAGTGCAAGCAGTAGCCCTGCAGGAGGTCACTGGGAGTCATATGTTGGGAGGGAGACTCTGGGGCAAAAAATTAAGCTTTTCTGGACAGCTGCTGCAATAACGTGAATAGATGTCTTCCCCTTTGCAATTAAACCCTCCCTGATTACGTCTCTCTGGCTATTGATTGGAAACTTTCACTTAATAACCACTAACATGGTCTCTTATCTTAACCCCAAGGTCTAGCCGTCAAGGACTGCCTGTGCAGAGATTTATGCCCCCTTCCTTAGTGACTCCTCTGGGACATTGTGTCATTTCTGTATTCCAAAGTCTGGAAAAGTGCACTGATTTCTTCTTAAACATGTGCTTTCTAAGTTTGTGAGTCAAATTTTTTTTGTCGAGGTGCAGTCAGAGAGAACAAGGATGGGAAATTGCTGAATGTACGGCAGCTCTAATTCTCTTTGATTGCCACTGATTATAAGTCTGGTAGAAAAAAAGCAGCAAAAATGACTATTACTGCTTAAAGTATAATTCGGGTTATGTAGCCCCACTTCACTGCTCGGAAAATCAATCCTACAGCGCTAATGGCAACCTAAAGGGTCCAAATGTACCAAAAAAGCCCTCCATTTTATTACAGTGACACTCACAGTTAAATGGCTCAATACATGAAACCTACATTTGTGTATTTTATGTGTTACTTGAGAGTGTAACACATTTTCAGGTAAGTTACCCTAACTGTAGTTAATATAATACATTTGACATTTATTTTTGTCAAAATATGGTTTAGCTAGTACCAATATATGAGTTGATAAATTAAAATTTAAAAAGTGAAAATAAGTAAAAGAAGAGTAATTCTCGACTTTTTGTAACATATTTTTAAATTTTCACTATCATATCATCTTAGTAGGGATTCATAAATAACTATACATAGCAAAAGTTACAGAAATGTGTTTATGTCTCGTGTGTCTGAAAGAAAAAAATATATCTTGACCAATATACTGGATTTTTAATCACCAAATATCGGTATCAGTATCTGTGTCCTACATCAGTCTAATTTGAGTACCCACTCACAGCTTTACTGTGCAATGAGGGATTATACCTAAAATAAATGTTTCTTTTCTTTGGGTTTCACCTACAAATAAAGTAGATGTCGCCAAATTCATGGCTTGTAAACAGTCTTTCTGAATCTTTATGTTCTTTCCCAAATAATTGCTGTAATTATGTAGCCATGTTCACAGGTATCAGCAAGCAACTGCAAAAAGTCCAAAACTAGGCTAGTTATGAACCAAAACTAGTCCAAAACTAGCTAACTAACATGATATGGAATGGTGTCATTGCCTTTACCTGAGAGTAACCATGACAACTTCTGTTTTACAATCTATTTAATCAGAAATCAGTTAGCAAAAGTGGTAGATAAAAAGAAAAAAGCATAGCAGCTGGCCATTCTATTAATATCTACAATCAGTTGTTTGTTTGTTTTTTAGTTTATTTAATAGAAAAAGAGAATATTGAACCTTTAAAATATACACTGATTAGTTTGTAATTACATCATCCAACCAAGTGTTGCGTTTGCGACAGAATTAATAAATTAACAATACATAGAAGTAGGTGCCAGTTTGTTGATGCAACCATGTTGTCCTGCCATTTGGAATGCAGTGGCTTACATGGACGTCACCATTTCTAGTATACCAAAGAAACTAAGACACGAAGGAAAGAGACAATGCAACCGGCATCTGAATAAAATGTCATCTTCTTCCTTCTCGCCTCAAACCTCATTTCCTGAATTGAAGTCAGGGTTCTAACATAGGAAACTGTGCATAAACATACCTGTTTATTACCAGTATTGTCACAATTACTTAATGTCAGCAGACAGCTGACAACAGCTGGTTATAAACTAACACAAAGCTAACATTATGCTAGCTAAGGTTAGGCTTGAGTGTCCTAAAAATCGCATGCTGAAAAAAAATTGATTACATTCTCACATTCTCACACATACAGTGGCGATATTTCACACACTGCAACTCGTCAACTTGAAATCTCTAACGTCTTACATTGTTGTCTTTAAAGAACAGAAACTATGGTGGAGTGTGCTTTTTACATTGTTTGCATATTGTTCTGAATGCAATTAATTTAACAGGGCTCTATGACAATTATTGTGGTGTTCTCTTGTGCTGCAGGAAGAATACAGATCACAGTTGTTTGGCACCATTTGACAAAATGGCAAAATCACAGAAAATAATAATTATACAATTGATGGGATTTATATCTGGAAGCAATAATCTGTGACATTTTGAAATAAAAAAAACAAAACAAACTATGGTGTTCTTTATTACCATTGATTATGGCACAATATTCATTTAGCATTCTTCCAGTTCATGAAGATTTTTTAACTTGCTCTGTAATTATCCTTTGGTTTTCCACATCTTTTCAAAGGATTACGCTCACACAAAAATGTGATGATATTCTTTTCCAGCTGGTGAAACAGGGATTTATTTGAAATAAATAAACGGACTGCTAGCAAAAACAGCAGTTTTCTATGTCTAAACAAAGAACCTTTCACAAATTTAGCTTGGCTGACATTCACATCAACTGAATATAATTTTCTTGCTCATATTTTACTGTCATAATAATGGATGTTACTCAAACCAATACCTTCTAATAATAAAAAGAGCAAAAAAAAGACTTTGATAAGCTGGCCATGAAACATGAAGGAGAAAAAAAAGGCACAGTGTGTGTAAATGTTTTCTGGGACAGATCCAAGCCGCTGTTTGCTCCAAAAGCAACATTGACTTGTATAAAAAATTCACCCTTCACAGCTCACGCCTCTGAATCATACACCTGTTTGGTTTCAGCGTGCCAGTCTTCCTCACTCGCTCTCTGCTCAGCCATGTGAACACGGCGCAGGTTGTCCACAGTACTGCCCTCAGGCCCCGCAATGTGTTCATAGCCTGGCTGGCTGACTGGCTGGATGGGTAGGTGCATGGAGGGGAAGAGAGAAGAATGCAAGGAGGGGGAATTAAATAAATAATGGCACGGCCTTTCTTCGGGTGAGTAAGCAAAGAGGGGAGCAGAGTTTTCAAGTGGCAGACACAATGCCCTTTTATTTTGTGGAGCTTAGAGCCTATGCTCTTCATTGTAAACACAAAGCTTAAGATAATCTTGTATGTTTGCTGAGCGCAGAAAAAGCTAAAACATCCACTTCAGCTGTGCACTGCATAGCTGCACATGGCTGCATGTCAAAAAATTTTAATCAGCAATGGTCATTTGAACATGTTGAACACAGCGGGGTGTTATCTTTTGAGCCATATGTATAGATGGTTGGGTTTCTGTTTTCTTTGTCTGGTGTCTGATCTTCGGCTAACTGCTGCATTCATCAAAGGCCCAGTCAGACACACAGAGACAATAGCTAATGAGTAGGAGCTCCCAGTTGGGCTGATCGGAGCTTTGGTGCTTCAGACAATGCAACAACATCTGTGCTGCTGAGGGCTGCTGTGTGCTGACAGAAATGTCCCCAGAGAGGGAGGGAGAGGGGGCGTAGGTGGTGGGGTAGTGTCTTCACATGTCCTGGACATACAACCCTCTCTCCTACATCCAAGCCCTCTCATCACCCATCTGTGCCAGGTCTTGACACATGGAGGGGATGGGTGCAGTGAAACAGTGATCTATTTCTCATCCAGGTACAGCCACTTGCACCAAACCAAAAAACCCCAACAAAAAAAAAGGATTTGAAATGTCAAGAGTTTTGAGTTACCACTGGAAGAGGGAGAGAGATGATTTTTCCAGCGTGGAGAGGGAGGGGTGAAGGAAACAGGTGTGGACCTCCCTGTGGATAAAACTCCTCAAGGGGAGGGTTAGCAATGACTGGGACTGGATGGATGCCTCCCCATAGGGAGAAAGGTGCACATAATTCAGGCAAGATGCCGGCCCTCTCCCATGTACGGAATTAGTTATGCTGAGTGGTGACAGGCCGGGCATGAACAATAAAATTCCTATTCAGTCTCGAGCATTACGCTACAACATTTAGGGGAGTATCTTATTGTAAACATGCAGGTGGAGATAAAGGAGGTCTGAAAACAGGCATGTCTGCACGCTCACTCCCACCAAGGCGGTGACCCATCAGGAGGACAAGGTGTGCCTGGTAATTAAAATGCAATCTCTGCTGCTGTGCCCCCTGGAGTGGCAGCAGTGGCGGACTCACCCAGGAGCCTGGGGGCGAGAGGTGCCACCTGCACTGCCACACCACCTGCGCCACCACTGCCTCCCTTCATTAAGCCTGGTATTTATACTAGCGTCTGCCCCCTCCAACAGCCCTGGTCTTCGTGGGCCCTGGTAAGGCAGTGCTTTATTAGAATTAATGTGGCACTTCAGAGGAGAGTGTCAGTGTGGTGAGTACCGGGGTGCCAGGAGAAAGAGTCCCCAGCTCTCCTCTGTCACACTGAATAAAAGCACCACAGCCAGCCTGGAGCTGAGATGAGCGTGGACAGCACATGACAGAACTGTTTTCCAGGGCCAAGGGAAAGTAAAGTATTCTTTATTCAATCTGTTCCCATGTTTACAGGATGAGCTATTATATTGTACATGCAGAAGATCAAAGCCTTGAAGAGAGCATAACCGTGTGAGACAGAGCACTGTGCACTGTGCCAAACAAAAACTGGACATCCGACGAAGCTCACCAGACAATGCATGTGATGGTTAAAGAAAATTAATATCAAAGAGTCACTGCTGTCTAAAGATTTCGCCGAGCATCCCGCTTCCTGTGTTTTGGATTAAGTAATTGTCAGCTTGATCAGGATTTAGATGTAAGCGTCACATCATGAACTTCCACACTCAAAAATAGGCAGTTATTAGAGAGCAAAAAGAAATAATCCAAAACAAGCATGCGTCCTTGAGGGTCACATCTTTGGCAGCATTGTCACAATGTTCCTGCTCTTCCATATGTGCTGGTAGAATGAAACAAAACTGTGGCATTTAGACACATTTAGCTCATAATATCTGCATGTTGTGCCACATTTGCAGGGGAATTTGTGAGACTGTGTTGTAACTGTTGTTAGCGGTGCGTTTGGTCATTTCTGCAAGGATAAATGGGGGAAAAAGGAGTGGTGGCAACACTGATGCTACTTGTAGTCAGGCAGCAGGGGAGGGCATTAAAACCTAGTTTGCATCACTCAGCGCCTCCAATTAAACACGAATAACCAGATACAAGTTCCTGTCTTCAGATGTGTTTTATGAGCTCCCGTGCAGCAGGGGAATTCTCCAGAATATACTGTACATCTCCCTGCAGTTTGGCTATCTCTACTGCACGCCTCAGTTCATTAGTGTTAAAAATGGTAAGCATTTTACAGCCAGATGTACTTTTTAAGTCTTATTAGCTTCAGATGATGTTGTTTAAGGGTCATATGAGGCTTCCAATTAAAGCTGTAGAAAACTAAAACAGAAGTTTCTGCAATGTATTTTTTTTTCCTAGAGTTAGATGCAACTTTTTCTATGCCACGGGCCTTAGCACCCTCCTTATCAAAGGCAGACATCAAAGTACTCTTGCAGCCTATGCACACATGGCTATATTAATCCTTAAGACAACATCCCGTAAGCTCGACTTGAAAAGAGAAATGAAGGGTTCAGTCATGATTTGTAGATGTAGTCCATACTATACTCAAAGTAGTAAACAAATCTTGATAACAGCCATGTGCTGTGGTCACTGAGGCATCAGAAATGTTTTCCAAATCAAATATTTAAAAAAAATACTAATAGATGTCTTAAAATCCCCTGGTTGTTTCTGCTGGCTTAAAGCCGCATGACTAATTTTGTTAACCAGCTTTTTAGTAAAAGAATCCAAGAATTTCCTCTCAGTCTACTTGTGACAGAAAACGCAGCACTCTCTCATTCCAATTTCGCATTTCGGTTCCATCCTGAGCCAAGGCAGAGGCAGAGGCAAGAAAGCACTTTAGCATCTCCGTGCACAGGGAGGTGCACCGAGGCCAGGCTGCTGCTGCACTCGCAGTCCCCTTACAGTGCTGTCACTATTCATTCATAGCCTGCCCTTCCTCCTCGCGCCACAACCTCAACAGGGGCATCGCTCATGATAGAAAACAATGAGCATGATTTGTGGACCCTCACCATCTTTGTAATTTCATCAGTGTAATGGGATTATATTTCAAATCACCACTCCTTTGTTCATTACACATTTAAACTCCTCTGACAGACAGAAACTTAAATAAAATGTGCATGTCAACCCTGGTTGACTTTGCCTGCTCCCACAACTGATTAGACAAACAGTGCACCGGGCCGGTGGAACGGGCGGGAAATAATGTGCTCATTTATTCATTTTTCAGACAAGTCACAATAGATTTTTAACGACCAGCGTCTGACCTCCCTTAGGTACTTCTTGCTTAGGGGGTTAATAAAGCCTAACGCCGCGGCACTCGAGCACCAGGAACAAGGGCTGTGCTGAGAAGATGCCTGTGATGAAATAAAGACAGGGGCCAAATCAAGAGTCTCCGAGCGCCCCGCTCCAACTCCGGAGAGAGGAAGAGAAAGAGGGTGTGGGGGTGGTGGTGGGGTGAGGCTTGGAGAAAGAAACTGGTATTCCACTTAGATTCCAATTCCACAGGTCTCTGAGGGACAATTAAACCAAGTGAGGAAGAAGTACTCTCTTTTCTCAACGCACTGGGGCGTGCATATTAGATGCCGCAACCATGGTGATACGCTCACACACACACGCACACACTCACACACGCACACGCACACACTCACACACACACACACACACACAGAAGGGCCTGCCAAGATTTAAACCAGAAGGCTTGCAAAAAGTTGCTCGGAAAACTTCCCGTTGACAATTTAGAACACAGCTCTCCAAACAGTCCTGAAAGCCGGTGTCAAGTTGGCGTGCAGTTAAAGGATCTTCCCCAAGCCATGGCGAAGTTGGAAGAAATGTGTTAGTAAATTGAGAAAATGACAAATTTCTTAGTTTTAAATTGCATGTACACAAGCCCGTTAAGTGCTCATCCATGCCACCTCAGACGTGGTGAAAATGTCAAAAGTTTGGGCTCAGCAGCACACGAGAGGGAGAGAGGGAGCCTGTGCAGATGTGCTGCCACCAGACATCCATCTTGTTTCCCTGCATAGCTCAGTGCTCTATTTGTCTGAATCTATGTCATTTTAGCTCACTCAGGTCAACGGCAATTCAACCTCCTCTTTCGTCTGAGGCACTTCAGAATCATAATGTGATGCATGTGGGATAGGAACCTGCTAAACACAGTCCCTGTCAGTGCTCCGACATTGCTGGATATAAATGATATACGCCACGCACTCGCGTCCCCCCCCCCCATTCTGAGCCACACTACATCCTGTCTCCACCTGTCCATGATCACTATTCTGTGCAAACGTTTTTTCCCACACCCTCTCAGGTAAGTGTCCGCGATGTGTCACCGCATTAGGCTATAATCACACATCCAGAAGTGGCAGGGGAAGAAGTTAAGAAAAAAAAATGCTGGTGAACTGGAAAAAGAAATAGAAACAAAAGGATTAGTTGAGAACAGTCAATATTTCATACTTTTCCTGGGTTTAGCCTTGTTTCTCTCCATTTTAGTTGGCGCAGCTCTCTGCTGGGCGCCTCTTGGGAATGGAGAAAATTACATCCTACCTGATAATTAGCAAAGTTCAGAGCAAACTAAAAAATCTGCCCCACTCTCTTAGCTCCCCACCACTGGCAGCTTTCTCTTAGCAACTAATTAAGTCCGCCTCTGAGGTTTTCAGACAGCAATGGTGTGCTGGATGCTGCAACAGCAGAATTAAAAACAAAAGGAAGAAGGATGGAAATGAAGAGCGAGCGTTCATTTTTTATTATGTTTTTCTGCTTCGTCTTTTTTTTTTCTTCTTCTTTTTTTTCATATTGACGA
This sequence comes from Tylochromis polylepis, assembly GCA_015107715.1. NCBI lineage: Eukaryota > Metazoa > Chordata > Actinopteri > Cichliformes > Cichlidae > Tylochromis > Tylochromis polylepis. The sequence continues at coordinate 13,133 of VVHJ01017493.1, forward strand.
ATAAAATATGACAAAAGTATTCCTGGAGGGAGTATTATTATTTCACACATGGATGCACTCTTCAAATAGAAATAACAGCCTTGGCCGCCATTACGCATGGTAGCAAATAGCGAAGCGCCCTCTGTCCATAATGTTCTTTAATTATTATAACGTCATCATCCATATCCGGCAATGTTGTACAGAAAAGGAACAGCAGAGCGCACCGGGTATTAAATGCAAATCATTAATGGGCCCCACAGTTGAATGAAATCACACTACACAGACAGCATTATTAGTGATGTTATCATCACTGATGTAAATCATATTTGGGACTTTTCATAAGAGACACATATGGTCATAGAATGGGTCATGCTTTTTTCATATTATTAGCCTCATATTAGATTATTTTTCCTCCCCCGGCCACTTCAAGTAGTAAGAGAAGTTTCAGTGAAGCCAGCACAGAAAACAAATAAGAAATGAGAAATCCTGTGATTTGAGTGTAGAAGCTAATTGTAGACTGTCATAAACCTTCAGTTAAACACAGTACAAGTTGCTCATTAGAGACGCTCGAGACGCTGGGCCGCTGATGACTAGCAGTGTAAATGGAGTCGGCTTTTAAAAGGCAACCCAACAGTCTCCTTGATAAGGTTCTTGGTAGCACTGAGGATTTTTTTTTGTGATGTGCAATCCATGAGAGACAGAGGAAGCAGGCAGGCAGACAGTCATTATTTTCTCCACAATTACCTGAAGTCCTTGATAACAAGCAAAAAAAAAAAAAAAAAAAAAAAAAAATAAAAAAAAAACAAAAAAACCTTTTA
>VVHJ01017495.1:0-15814 GCA_015107715.1 Tylochromis polylepis
CACCCTCACCTATGGTCACGAGCTGTGGGTAGTGACCGAAAGAACGAGATCGCGGATACAAGTGGTGGAAATGGGCTTCCTCCGAACGGTGGCTGGCGTCTCCCTTAGAGATAGGGGGAGAAGTTCAGCCATCCGGGAGGGGCTCAGAGTAGAGCCGCTGCTCCTCCACATCGAAAGGAGCCAGTTGAGGTGGTTCGGGCATCTGACCAGGATGCCTCCTGGGCGCCTCCTGGGTGAGGTGTTCCGGGCATGTCCCACCAGGAGGATGCCCCGGGGCAGACCCAGGACACGCTGGAGAGATTATATCTCTCGGCTGGCCTGGGAACGCCTTGGTGTTCCCCCGGACAAGCTGGAGGAGGTGGCTGGGAAGAGGGAGGTCTGGGCTTCTCTGCTTAGGCTGCTGCCCCCACGACCCGGCCCCGGATAAGCAGAAGAAGATGGATGGATGGATGGATGGATGGATGGATGGATGCCAAGTCTAACAAAATATGCTCTTTAATCCAAAGGACATACCATATAAGGAAATTTTAATATAAATTTAGGAAAGTCATCAGGATCAGAAAAATATGAAATTCCAACATTCCAACTTTAGAGAGCTATGCTAGCTGTTTCCTCTGTTTGAAGTCTTTAAGTTAAAACTAATTAATCAGCTGCTGGCTGTAGCTTCATATTTAAAAGGCTGAGCCGATAAGCTAACTCTGTTCACTAAAGTGAATAAGCCTATTTTGGAAAAGCCAAAGCATTCTCAGACAGACAGGATTCTGCATGCATAAGTATTTTAATTCAGCCAGAAACGTCTGGGAGGATTATAGTCATGCTAGCACCGGGGTGTCCATAAGTGCTCACATACAGGCTCGGTTATTTAAAAACAGTCTGAGACATGTTTGGTTATTTTTATTATACAGCAAAATGTACAACTTTATGTATTGCTAAACAGTGTTTAACAGCTGAGTGTGATTTAGAGTGCATAATGTGAGGGCAGCTGTAGTTGATTAACCTCACGTCAGAGGAGCCTTACTTTCCTTTCTTCTACATGAGTCTCTGTTCTCCAGTTTCCTCATTATCAAACACTTTCCGGTGGCAACGCTAACTACATCATTCGTCAAGCACCAGGCTGTAACTGGGTTAACTCAAATCACCAAGATGAAAACCCACATTTCCTTTACCAAACCCTGCTCGCCTTATTAATGTCCTTGCCATTTACATAGGGATCATTGCTCATTCATCACATTGAAACACAAATATTCCCAACAGTTTCATATCTCTCCAAAGCAATTCATCCTCACTTGTTTTCTCCCACTTAATAAAGAAACTAGGCGTCCACCAGCAGGGAGTGTTCAGCATGTTGACATTTTGAAAAACTTAGCTTATAGCATGCAGAAATCTTCAAGGATGCCTTTTTCCTTACCTTTCAAACCTTTAACTTAACAATGAAAAAAGCGTGATTATGCTATAAGCATAAAGACATCCAAAAAAAAGAGATGCCTCATTAGCATTTCCTTATTCTGTCCTTGCTTCTAATTACATACATTAAGAAAGCTCTGAGGAGGAAGAGGTGTTGCATCATATCAAAAACCTTGGTGGTCGTTTTTCCTCTCTCCCTCTTTGTTGATGATGTGGATAATGAGCCACCTGTCTTACTGGAGTCCTGCAATATTTCACTCAGTATTTCATCTGCCGGAGCGATGGGAATAAAATCCTTAGTGTGGTATGAGAGAACAAAAAGGAGTGGCGGATTCTTGGCTCACTTGCTTAACCTGCACACTGCACAGTTTTATCTCTTTTTGTTTTTTAGCAAATTGTCTGTTCCCCATTTTTCTAATCTCCAGACTTTCTCTGGGAGCACTGAAGCCGAAGCCTGTTATGTTTTTCAATAATATGTCATTATTATATTCAGCCGTGTCCTAGAACTGTATCCCTAATGGTGGAAAAATACAAGGATGAATGAATTTCCATTCTTGATGACTCCTTGCTCGGAAATTTAAAAGGTGATCAGGATTTTCAGGGAAGATCTATTTCTTTTCCAACATTCTTCATTATGTTAACAATGAGCTCAGTCACATTTTGTTGTTGTAGAGAAGCATATGTAAGTGAAACATAATGTGTTTTTGTTCTTACCAAACAGCTCATTTATTTGGTGCACACTTTTTCCCCTCTGACTCTCAGAAGAGCAGTGGGAATTGGGAAAGGAAAGTGGTCCCTGCTATGCAAAATGCAAATGTGAACTTTGCAGAGAGACCAACTTTGATGCCCAGGTCTCCTTGGTTAGCTGAGAGAGAACAAAAAGGCCAGTTGATGTGCCTCCATGTCTGACGAGGTTCCTATTTGCAGTTTCAGAGGATGATTAACAAGAAGGCTGTGAAGACTGTCAATAACACAAAGATGGTCATCCGAAGTTTGTGGGTCAGTCCAAGTTATTTCGAATTTTTTATTACCCTTACAAGCCAAAGCATCACATGGACATGACATCACCGCTCAGCTGGTCAGTCATACTCACTGAGCAAAGAGCATATGAGTGGATAAAGCTGTGTCCACACTGGAAGCAATTTGCTCATCATGCATTGCTTTGAAACTGGCAGGTGGTTTCTTGCAGAGAGTCCAGGTTCTGGTTGCCTGAGTAACATGTATTTACTACCAAGTCATATGTCAGTCAGTAGTACCTTGATGGTTGTTAGGTTCAATAATACTTTAGCTGGTTCAGAATCCCCTCCACGGCGAAGATTGAAGCAGACACTCACTGTACAGTATATTTGCGCAGTTTACCAGTGCACCGGGGAGAGTCGCTTCAGCGATTCCACGAGTCTCTCCTCGAACAAAGGCGCGCTGCTCCTTTTATTACCAAGCGTTCATAAATCACAGTGGACATGAAATGGGTGGTCCTTTTAACATATATATGTGGTGTGTATGTGGAGTCTTACGTGCAGGAATGCACCTAGCCCAGCACACAGAACTTGCTGAGTCATGATTTCAAGCTATGGAAAATTACTGGCTGCATCTACTACTAATAAGCATGCGTCTAATAAGCATATAACAATGTGTAATACATTTTATAACAATAACAATCACTCTCACAATAGTAGTCGCTTTGATTGCTTGCCTGTGGAGAAGAAATGGAGAAAAGTTTATTTTGGGTCCCACCCACTTCACATCAATAGCGATTATCTCACCCGTAGTCCCTTGAAGATGGTGAATTTCCTCCACTTTCTATGATCTTTCTACGGTCGCCACATCACTGTGAATCGTTTCCAATGCAGTTGAAGCTCTATTGGATGTTTAGTGTCGTTTATTTTGTGTTGGCAGAATGTTTTCATGTCTGTGTAAAGTGTCTATTAGTTGTCTCCAATCCATCCAAACCTCACTCTCATCAATCTGGCTTCATGAGGCGAGGATCCCAATTATATTGTTGAAGTATAGAACCCCTATTCTCCAAGCTGGGATCTTAGGTCCACAGATCGTCTCCTTGTGATTGGATAACTAAGGTGGATTGTGCATCTCAAACTGTAGCTCCTACACTTTTTGAGGCAGCTTAAACTTTTAACTAAACTTTAAAAAGCGAATTACTAAATAATGTTAAAGTACTACATGCCAGATCATAATAAATTGTTTTGTTGGATGTTGTCCATCTGCATCAGCCCATTTGTGCCTTAATGCCAAGACAGGTCTATTATGTAACCACTCTAAGTCTAGGTACTAAAAACTTCTTGGGTAGGAAAAGACTGAAGTTTGGGATAAAATACACTTCTTCTTCACAAGGTGGAAATAAAGTAGAGTGTGACAGACCTGCCTCACTGATGTCAAAACCCGGTGCATCAAACTGCAGAACTAAAGGTACCTTGTACCCACACCAGCTTTCACAAAAAGGAATTAACTAATGCCCCCAGGGAAACCAGAGAATGGTGGGAAAAATACTGTTCACTCACCATTTACTTATCTGACCAACAACTTACTAGCTCATCTCTCACTGGTTTCAGCTGAATTCTCAGAAAAACAAAACAAAACATTAGAACAAATTGTTCTTAATAGAATAGAATAGCACCTTATTGTCATTGTACATGTACAACGAAATTGTGGGTGCTCCACACCAACTGTGCAGGAATAAAATATAAATATTAAGACAGCAGGAATAAATTACAAACAGGAGAAATATATGCAAAACAAGAGAAAGCACACAGTAACACCAAATGACAAAGACAAAAAACTCAGTGTATGATTTGGATTTACTGGCTGGAAAAGCCACTCCAAATGATAAACAAGTTCACATCAGTCGTGTGTTCAAAATCTGTGTTTGCTGCAGCCAAATGGTCAGACAGCATTGCTGATGCAGTTCCTAGGGCATCACATAGAGCCATTTTGTGCAAACATTTCAAGGATACACAAACAGAGTGAAGTATGAGCTTTTCTAAAACTCAGGCAAGATGCTTCGGTGCCTAAAACTAACCAAACACCAAAAAACAACAACAACAACAAAAAAAACCCTCCCACACAATACACATCCCAGTTTATACCACAGCTATTCCTTCTGACACAGCCTTTGTGCTCTTGGTGTCTTATGTTGCCACGACTGTTGTATCAAGGCCACCATATGCAAATCTCTGAGATGCTAGCAGCATAGACAAAACACCAAAATGACACTTTGAGAACAAAAACATGCTGTAATTGTTTTTTCCACTGTCATTTATATTTGATCACAAAGAGGATCTAAATACAGAACTCACAATTTTAATGGAAGCTAATACTTACCTAGAAATAAAACACAAGCAGAAGAAAACACAATGAAAACTACAGTGATCACATGGGGGTCTTATTACAAAGCAAAGGTGTTGTCTGCTGTTGCTAAGATTTGCAGGTTGCAGATTTGCAAATCCAGACTTCAGAGATCAACTCTTTAAACAGAAAACAAACCAGACAGTAATCAGCCACAGAGCGGCCACAGTAGGGACAACAACAGGATCACAATGTGACTCAACAAAGAACTGGTGCAAACTGAGACTTTAATTAGACACAGGAGATAATCGGAGAGACCAGAAACACCAGGTTAACAGGGCACAGCTGAAATTTATCAAGACAATAACAAAGGAAGTAAAACAAGGCACAAGAGACAGAGGACCAGCAAAGTAAAACAGGGAGCAGTCAAACTGGGAATCATGCAACAGACAAGACAAGACTTTGTGACAAATACAAAGATAAAATACAGAGGCGAGACTACTGGCCGCAGACTTTTACACAGCCAAAACTTCCCACCCCTGCCTCTGAAATGTCAGTCCTACTACTAACTGCCTACTGTTTCAACCATCCCAGCATCCACCTATGGGCTCAGATGTGTACTAGTCACTCCCCTATTTCTACACGTCATGCTCACAGAACATGAACTGCAGTCTCCATCTTTAATCTATGATGATGGATTTTCTTGTGACCAAAAAAAAAAGAAAAAAAAAAGGTAATCTTGAGTATGGAGTACATCATTTACAGTATTTTACAAAACAAATTTCAGCTAGAGAAAAGCCTAAATTTGTGGCCTTAATACTCACAGTATAAAAAAAGAGGAGTCAAGAAGGATTCATGCAGACATGATCTGGACCAAAGTTTAGCATAAGAAGTATATTTTGCTATTTTTATTGAGACTGAATATTAATGACTTTCACATTCTTTTGATTGACACAACTCTCCTTTAATGCATTTAAAATTATGCAGCTGAAACTTAAGAGAGTGGCAGCAAGCCTCACTGGTCAAAAATAATAATAACAGCTTTGAACAAGTGTAAAGGAACTCCCAAAGCAATGTGCGGATTATTGTCTGGTGTGTTTACTGTGTAATTCAGGGAGTTATTTTGCAGTATGGAAATAGATACAGCCTTTGTTCACATCAATTGAAATGTCTGTCAAAGTCACAGATTTTTTAAAAGCTGTCTTGCTGAGTTACTTAGATAGCTACACCTTTATGAGTGATCAAAGAGCTCCTAAATCTCCCAGTTCCCTGAGCTGCCTCAGTCACTCTTTCACTGGAGCCATTCTTTTTTGTTTTTCTTTGAGTTTTTGTCACTGCCACTTCTGGCTCCCCAAGGTTTCAGCCTTTTCAGTCTCACTGTAACCCCACTGGCATGCTGTATAAAAATACAAACAAAAGAAAGCCACGGCATTGAAAGCATTCAAACGTATTTCTGTTTCGCACATGTTTGACTTTGACATGTTTGTTGTGAGTATAAAGCTGACTTTATGTCCTACTGAGAACATGATGCAAATAATGGTTATTAGTGCCAGAAAAATGTTCTGTACCTGCTACAAAAAGTTAATTAAGAAATAAATCCAATGTGTAGGTTCTCACCCAGCAAGCACCTGTATGTGGGCCCCAAATGGGATTTACTTGGGCAATGGGGGTTCCAAGTGGGTATGGGCTTACAATGGGCATCCAGTCTGGGTCCCACTTGGCTAACCCAAATGGGACCCACATGAGCCAGCCCAGTGGGCTATGCTCTATGGGCACCATATGGGCAACATATGGCAAGTAGGTTGAAGGGGCAACTGAGTTTAATTACCTCGGTTAAGTATAATTATTACTGATGTGTAAATATGAACATAAATTAAGATGAAATAACTGATAATAAATTATGCCAGAGGCAGCATATTTAAGACATTAAAACAAAAACTATCCTTAAATTGCATATTTAATTAATAAAAATATACATATAAAATGTATTAATATAAGTGAAACAGTTATCCAGGTCATAGCAAATTGAGAGCTTGAAAAGAAGGCGACTGGACTTCTTAAAATTTGTGAGGATGTTTCAACTTTCATCCAAGAGGCTTCTTCAGCTTTTGAACTGGTGACGGGTCCCTGGTAATAAATCCTTAGTGGGGGGCTGTCCCCTTTGGATGTGGTCCTGAGGGTCATTATTGATCATGTGAGTCATCACATGTTGTGCCATGAGTTTCTGGAGTTGCTGCTTTGTTTCTCCCATGTAGAAACATCTCAGTGCACAGCATACACTGTGTTGTTAAGGTTGTGTTTGGGAGCTTTGCCCCTGTGATGAACTAGATTTTGTCTAAGGGTGTTGCTGGGTCTGAAGTGCACTGGGAATGTCATGCTTGATTTTCTCTGACAAATCTGCAACACAAGTGACAACAGTTATTTTGTCTGTCATTCTGTTTCTCCCTGGTTCTTTCCTGTAGTTCTTCACTGATTTGGTGAAGGGCCAACTGAGATAACAACATGTTTTAAGAGATTTCTTTATGTGTGTGCTCCTTTTTCTTTCCCTTCTTCCTTAGGGGCAACGTTTTTCTGCTTGGTGTTGTAGGGTTGCAGGGTAACTTGATTACCCCAAGTTTGTGTTTTCATGGGTGGTAAGAGTAAGTACTAGTCCGTGTTTGTGGGTTTCCAGTAAACTTCAGTGCTCAGGTTGTCATCAAAGCGCACAAAACAGCCCAGGAATACTAACCTATTTTTTTGGTGTCCTCCCTGGTGAACTTCATTTTTTAATCCCCTGAGTTGATATGTTCTTCTACTTCTTGGGTTCTGATTTTGACCCAGGTGTTAGCTATGTACCATGATAGGGGATGCCCACAAAGAGAACTAAGATAGTGGCGAGCTGGGCAGTAACGTGTTAAAAGTAATGCGTTACTGTAATCTGTAACTGTACTGTAATTACTTTTTTCAAGTAACGAGTAAAGTAAGGTATTACTATAGCAAAAAAGTAATTAGATTACTGTTACTTTCCCATAAGCAGGCTGCATTACTGCGTTACTAAACCGTGATTTTGTTTGTGAGAGTGTCTCATGAAACAGACATGTGCAGATCAACAATAGATAACATGGAGCGCAGGAGAGAGTGCGACCATGCAGCATTTAAAGCTTGGAAGTACCGACATTACTTTGAGTTTGACTCCGTAAAAAGTGACAAAAACATCAGCGTCCGCTGTGCACTCTGCGTGGGGAGAAAACTTCTTTCTACAGCGAAAAATTAAACTTCAAATGTGACCGAGCACCTAGCACGCTGCCACGGGAATGTGACATTCACAGAGAAAGCCCCGGATCCCCCCACTGACATGACCGCACCGAGCAAACCTCCACCGGCCCCGCTCCTGCTAAACAGGTGACAATAGACTTAGTGCCGCTGAATCTTTGATTTTATTTATTTTTTGCTGTGTTTTACTTGCATCTATTTGAAAGAGTGAGTGTATGCACAAAAAATTATTTATTTTATATGCTGGAATATGCAGAAAATAGGTTTAAATGTTAAACAAATTTCTTCCAGTCAGAGAATGTTGCATATAATTAAATGTTTTCTTAATGCAATATGCATAAAGTTAAGAGATCAAAACTAATAAAACAAGTTTTAAAAAGAGACTTTTTCATTTAATTCAATTCTATATCATGAAATATGCAGAAACTTTATAACGTATTCAGGTTGTGTATCATGTGAAAGTAATGTAATCATTTAAAAAGTTAAAGTTTTTGAAAATAAGTAATCACTAAAGTAACAGGATTACTTTCTTGGAGAAGTAATTAGTAACTAATTACTATTTTCAAGTAACTTGACCAACACTGGTGGTGAGTGACTGAGTTTATACTGCTAGAAAGAGATATTTTCCACTCTGCCATCAAAAATTTCAATTATATGGAATGTATATCCAGTGTTGTAGAAAGTATTATTTAAAGGAAGTGAGACATCATTAATGCTGGCAGAGTGGGTTCTAATACTGGAAAGTTTGTTCTACTAGCTTCACTATGGAGAAGCGCCAGCTGAGGGGAGCAACCACAGGTCCTTGCTGAGTGCATTTGTTGCATTAAGGTTTGACCATAATTTTAGTTAGGGAGAAACAACCCTAGAGTGCAGCATCACCTGTGAGCTGCAAAAGGGGTGCCAGCGAAGTAATGTGTGGACTCCTTTTAAGAAGCTAAGCATAAACAGACATATCAACATGCTGGAGTTGCTGTGGAGGGCCAGGAGCGAGTGCAGGTTCTTCAGCAAGAATAGAGTTTTTCTGGAGCCTTCATTTGGTGTATAGAGCATCACAGGGCTGCTTGTTGTTCCGGTCCAATTTGGCCGGGCAAACAGATTTTCCTCTCTTCTTTGCAGGTGATGTAGTTCTGTTGGTTCAAACAGACATTACAGTCACATTCAGTTCTCATCCTCAGGGTATCCACTACTGCTGTCTACTGCTGTCATTTGACAGTAGTGTTGTGATGTTCTGGCTTTGACAGTATTGGAAAAAACAATGCAGTTGTTTGAAAGAGTAATAAAGTAAGCATAAGGAGGGAGCAGATGTAGCAGGGGAGGTATAAATCACAAACTATCAACATGCATCTCTGTTGAGAGCTCTGTGTTTTTCCCCCCACTCTGGTTCTAGTTTATTTTCACTGCTATTTAGTTGGGTTTCAGCACCAAACCCCAAATATGCCTCTATTTGAGGATAAGAGTCAACATCTCCAAGGCCAGAGTCCTCTGATGACAGCAAACATGGATTTCTCACATCAAGTTAAGGGGAAGATGCAAATCAAGTTTAAACATCATCAGGGGAAAACAGAGCATGACACTGAGAAATGGGTCGTTGGGATGTCAGCACTAATGTTTTGCATTGTTGTCAGATTGTTGTGGTAAAGGGGACTGTGCTGGAATTTAAGCCGTCCAAGAAATCACAACAAAGACGATCTACATGCAAGCTGCTGCTCTCACTATTTAAAGCTGGATTGATTTTGAGCCCAGAGATCTCGAAGGTGCACGGTGCACGGCTGGTTGAAGCAGGCGGGGCCTTGCGCATTCATCCGGGAGGTGAATCCTGCCAAAGCCCAGAACATTCCTCACCTTGGAAGTTATGAGTCATACAAGTTTTGGTTAGTTTTGAGCTTCCTTCATGCAGTTTACCACCTGAGATCAAATATCCATACTTTTGCTCTATCAGATGCTGCTGTATTTGTTTACTAAAAGAGGCACATTTGTCCAGTGATACTGGTGTTGCTGGCAGAATCCTTTGAGAGCTGAAAAAAACGAGCACAGCACTTCTTTTACAAGTGTGTAACTTTGCTGTATAAATGGTTAATTCATGCTGTTTTGTCGCAGTGGCTCATATGTACAAAAGGTGTATTTTTGATGGTTACACCATAAATGAGAATGCTCTTTCACCCCTAAGTCACCCCTTTATAATGTGCAGGGTTAATATTATAAATGTATCCTAGCACATTGTTTTTAAGTCTAACCAAATAGTATTCAGTGCAGAAACCTAACCAGCGAGTGAAACTGATGTGTGAATGAAACCAAAACAAATCAGCAAGTAGAAAAAAAAAAGTGAAGAGGACAAAGGCCCCTCTGCCACCACTCCAAACTCCTGATGTTGACTCTGCAGGTTTCAAAATGGGACAGTTATCTCTGGGGTCATTACTGCTATGCACTATATGTAAACCCAACAATGCCAAAGGACATCATATACATATCTGCAGCAGGTGGCACCTGACAAAATGACATAAAATTGTGGAAGAGAAAATAAGAAATAACCAGTTATTTGATGTTCTCCTCTTGGAGGGAAATTAGGCTTTTAAATCACATCATTGAGATTTATGAAAGGTAAAAGCAGAAGTCTTTGATTACCGAGGCTTTCTAATAATCCATTTATATTCCATCTCACCTACGAGAATTTAGGGTTTCAGAAGAACTTGACCTGACGATATTGGGAACAGCACACAGAGGACTTCTAGGCAGATACTGGCTAAACATGCAAACCCCCCCAGAATGACACAGCTTCATTAAAGCCTGTGCCTTCTATACAAAAGCCATTTTAAATTCAACAGTGTCAGTCTGTGTGTCAGACTCCTCACTATGTAGACTGCTTAGATTCATACAAATTGCAGAAATTGTGTTTTTTAACATTCTTGTCTTGAAATGCGTTACTGCAGAAAAGCACGAATGCCTTCATTCCTTAGTGTTTGTTTTTTAATTTGTAGCTCATATCGTAGATTCTGAAACTGCTTTTGCTTAATGCTTTTTTTAAAAACTCATATTTCTTTTTGAATGTGTGGATGAGATTATGCAAAGATCACAGTGCTTTTAAACGTTCCCTTTCAATTTGCTGCTACAATATATTGTTCTGACAGTTCAGAGTAGGAGTCTCGCCCTTGAGCCATTGGTAATGTGCTAGTTTGGTTATAAACCTGCATCCCATTGGTAAAAGTATAGATAATATCAGTCGATAACCTGGATTCAAATATCCATACGTTTGTTCTATCAGATGCTGCTGGCATTGCTGAGAAATGCAAATAACGCCCTTTGGCATCTTTGCTTATAATATTAGAAGCTGAGCGATAGCAGCTTTCTTTCAACGTATGGTAAGGCCCTCATTAGGAGGTTGGTGGTAGAAAAAGTCAAATCTTTACTAACTGCTTATTTTAGTTTACAAAAACAGAAGGTTAAAATATGACCCTTCAAAACATTCAAAATGATGTTTACCCAGTGCATTCACATGGGAAACTTCAGGGTCCTTCATTATAATCTGTTTGTAACGAGTTGGGATCGAATCTCACTGTGGCCTGCTGCACCAGTGCACTGGTTCACGGCCATGAAATAAAGCCAAGAATTATTTGTCTTCTTATTGCTTTTCAAGCTATTTGAAGAGCCATGAAACTGAATGCTGCACAGTATGAAGTCGCTGAACCAATTAAGTAAACTAATTCACTAATCTGTATCAGTCAAAAGACATTTTAAGAATGGTTAAAAGTTGGACTGATTAGAAGAAAAAAAGATTTCCCCCCTTTCCCTCCTTTTATTCTCCTCTTATCTCCTCTTCTCTATTAGTCAGCACTGTATGGGGCAGTGTCTCACTAGGAGGAAAAATCATTACCTCACTTTGAATCTCCCACTCCCCTCTTTGTGCCGCACACATATCGTTTATTGCTGCCTTTCTGAGCTCTGGATGCTATTCTAGTCCATGTACTGTAAGCAAAAGCTCCCCACGGTGCATTCAATCTCTCATTCACTGTGCTTAGCTCAAACAATACCCTTTCATACTTTTTCATGGAAGACGAAGTTCCTGCAAAGCCAGACCTGGGTTACAAATGATGGGCATGTAAGAGAAACACAAAGAAGGAGAGGTAAAGGACGATGATTGATTGCATGAGTATTACAGAGCATGTGTAGAGTGCCACCCTCTGTGATTTTGATCTGCTCCAAGTTGGAAGCGAATCCTACGTGCCTCCTGGAGTTAACAGGCATATTTCCCTTTTGTTGCACCAATGAGAAAGTGACGCAACGATGGGAGAGACTAGCATAAGTCTGACAAAGGAACACATAGTACTTTTAGAGCATAAAGTCTTTTTAAATCATTGAAGTTTTTAGATTTTCAGTCGACAGCAGGATTTTGGAAGTGTGTCGAGGGGGGTCCAAATGTCATCATGTGCCGGCATTTAAGTGTGTATCGCTTTATGCAATAAAAGGCACTTTCTGTGTCTGTAACCAGGCAGGTTTTTTCTCATCACTGCGCCGCGTATTCATCTTAATAACGACCGGAGCACAGTGCTATCACACAGTGATAGCAGTGGCTCTTACTGACGATAATCAGCAAATCTTTCATCGTGTAATACAACGGTAACAACAGAAATGCCTGTAGATGACCAGGTTTCTAACACGAGCAGCATCACAGGTTAGGTAACAATTTAAAGGCATTTTGCACATGCAGACCTTTTTCTGTTGCCTTACATGATCAAAGTTTGACTTACTGAAGCATTATTTTACTCTTTATTATCTTTAATGTCAGGACAAACACATTTTTACAGCACAACCTAACAGGGAGTTAAAATGAGTCCTTCCTCTCCTCTTGTCTCCTGCAGGGGGTGCCGTGGCTCTGCTCATTTTGCCGTCATCGCTTCTATCAATTGCACACACATTGTACTGTAGCTCAGTGAATTGCTATGCACTGCTGTGACTCAAATGATGCAACAAATTTTTGTTACATAAAAGCAGTTTTTGAATCTTCAGAAAAACAATATTCTTACGAAAATCTGAAGCGGGGGGAGGGGAGGAGAAAAAACAAACCATACCGCCTAGCAGGTTGTTTGGGCACTTTTCACTTAAACTACACGATGTGCTAAAATGTCAAAATGGTGTTTGTAAATAGGTGTTAGATAATGATATACCACAGAAATAGAAAATCAGTTCTTCTTGTGCGGCATTTGGATCTTGTAGGGAAGCTGTTGAACTGCTTTCACATTTGATATTTAAGGGGATTCCAGCATTTCTGTGCACGAAGCTCCTATTTCACTGAACTATATGCTGCTTTTAACACTGCTTCGGTGTTTCTGCAGAGAGAAGCGATGTTTGGAATAAGTGTAGTTTTGTTATCTCTAACGGTAGACAACCAGGAGGCAAACTGAGTGATAAGATAACCTGTCACAAGTGAGACGTGAGCTTCTTTTTTTTTCCTGTATAATTTTGTTCCATTCATATTTACCAAAATCAATAGCTGCTATAACCCTCCGGCACTAATGAAGGATAGATGCAGGTGGGCAGATTTATCTCAGCTTCTATTATAGATGTCCTGTTTGCAAAGAGAGAAGAATCCAGCTCTGTGATACCATTCAAATATTCCTTCTCTGTGTACGCCTCAGAAATGACATTTGATTGTGTATTCGAAGGTTAACCCTGATATTGTGAAGGAAACAAAAACAGAATACATGATTGGATATGTTTATAGGCTCGTATAGTTTCAATATGATACAAGTCAAGCTCTTGATAACGCAGTCACTCTGATCTCAGTGTCAGAAATACTCCATAAAGAATTTAACAAGGTGTGAACTTGGAAGGCTCCTGGGCTGATGCAGGGAAAAGAACCGCGCTGTGTAGCACATTTCTTCAGGTTCTGTATTCCAAAAAAATGTTTCCGGGACTCAAATGCAGGCAACGTATTTATATTCTTTAGACTGACGACACCGACAAGTATCAAGCCAGGACTTCACTGCTGCCCCAAACACACGCACACCTTTTTACTAATGCATATCCATTTGTCTGCGTAAACGCAAGGTGAGCAGTGCAACTGGAGCTCAAAGTGCTTTGTTGTGCTGAGGGACTCTGAGTATCCACCCAGCAGGACATCCATATTTCCCCTTAAGGGCCCCAACTGAATTAGCCTTTCATTCTATTTCTATGCCCTCTTCTAGTATGTTCCCCTTTTCCCCTCGGAGAATTCAAGACCAAACAAAGTGCTCTGTGGCCTGCTATGTCTCTGTGGCAGACCATCCAAAGGCCAATGTGCAATACTGCGTTCCCAACCCTGACATTAGTCAGTCATGTAGTCATGCTCACTGTTATTTATTTCAAGGGGCAAGTGTTGAAAGTGTGGTTGTGCAGTTAGTGTAGTTTTTGTTTTTTCTGTAGCATTGTGATTCTATATTGTAACAAAAACGCACTAATATCTGTCAATTCAGCCTTTATACAGTGTATTATTTTTAAGTGTTTGTTTGATTTTTTTGTTTTAAAGGCTTAAAGTTCTGCCCCTCACTGCTTCCATTGATTGTGCTGACACAGGCTGCTGTAGCGTTTGCTGTCTGCTACGTTCAGCCACTGAACCTGACTGTGTAAAAAAACATGTAACAGAGATGATTCATGGAGGAAAAGCTCAGCGTTGAGTGAGAGAGTTTCAGGGTTCGTACGGGTGCTTGAAGTCCTTGAAAATGCTTGAATTTTAATATTGTCTTTTCAAGGTTTGAAAAGTACTTGAATTTCAGATGTGGTGCTTGAAACTGTAACTTTATTTCATTCACCACAAATAACTATCTGATTGAATAGTTTTCTTATCAGATAGAGAAATAAAACGAGTCGCAAAGTGTAAAAGCTAAATTTCTCCGCCTGGGCTGCCTTGCACCTCTGCACGTCAGTCTTTTTCAACGTGTGACCCCGCCCCTGCCCCAGACAGTCGGGGATGAGTGCACTAACATGCCCGGAGGCCGTTTTAATGAGTGTTTGTTGGAAAACGACAATGGCATAGTTTGCGCTCTCAAGTCACATGATAGGTAAGTCCTAGTAAATAATTTTCGAGTATGTGTACGTAACACATGCTAATTTTTAAATTATTATTATTATTTTGCTAGCTATCAAACTCGCTGGAGAAATTATTGAAATGCACTGAGTGTGATGCAATACGGCAGCGCTATTATAGCGGTTAGTTAGCATGGTGATTTATGGAATATGCTGTGAACTTAGCTAACATTACTTAGCAGTAGCAGTAATGTGAGGTACTTAACACAAGTGAAAGCTTTAAACCTTAGCCCGATACATAACTAGCCAGCTTGAGGCTTTCTGATTAAAGGCTAAAAGCGAAGCTGTCACCAACTATAAATAGAATACGGTTTATATTTTTGTGTATTGCCGCAGCTTTTTCAACTATTAACTTGGTGCCTTTGGCAACAGTTTAGGGGGAAATAATGGTACTAAGAGGGACTGATCCATGTGGGCACAAAGAATACACACTGTTTTTGTGCTACCGAAGTTCCCTGGCCTTCATTCAAAGTCTGTTTATCGTGAGCACCTACACATTAAACAACTTAAACATTATAAATAGCTTCAAGCTCACACCGAGGCCTGTGGGGCACTATCAGCCACTGAGACAATAGACACATTTATATGTTTATTTTATTTTAGGGAGATGAACAATACATTATAATTATACATAATAATGTCACAGATGATAGATTAAATAAATATTCTTAAAGTCTGATATGTTGAACTGAACTGAGTGTGTCATGTGTTCAAAGCCTCTCCCAGTCAGTGCTGTTCTCCACGCCTGTCTCACTGTGCATTATTAGCAGAAACACTTTAAAGGGGATCATTTAGGACGATA
>VVHJ01017496.1:10487-20628 GCA_015107715.1 Tylochromis polylepis
CCCCAACCCCCCCCCCCCAATTCATTTTAAACTTCAACAGATGCTCTTGACGATTAGGTGTTTGCATTAACAAGCAATACACGTAATGATAATGATTTCAACGCTAAAATCACAGGCTGTAATTTTATTTGAAATGATATTTTGGCAAACGTATACTTCCTACATGCCATTGAATTGGAAGGTGGACCACTGCAAAGAGCACAAAGACACAATGAAACCAGCTGAATGAAGATAAAAGCTCAACAAAACAGTTTAATAAAAAAAGCAACTTTAATGAGCACAGTTCAGTCTACAGATTTCTCAACTCTGACATCAGAGCACAAATAGTTCACAGAGAGTGGATGAGCTGAGCTGTTGAACAAATACATATCAACTGTGTCTACCTGTTTGTGAATCCTTCAGTATTGAAATGAAACTGCTGAAGCATTGCAGAGTTTAATTGTGAGCAGCTGTTCCAGATGCTTGGTTTAGATTGAAAGAGGACTGATGTATGCACACCTGCATGTGCTGTTTTCTGATTAGTTCAGCTGTGACTGGATGATGGAGGACCAGTGGGAGCTGGTGCTATCCCCTCAGGTTGTGAGGATGGGTCTGAGACAGTGACAGAAGAACTTTGTGTCAGTACACTCCAAAATAATATAAAATAATAAATCTAGGGCAACAGTGGAAAACACTCACACATGCCATTTGGAGCTCCAGGGTGTCGAGGGGCCATCGTCTGGGCATTTCCTCCTGCAGGCATCATTCGGTTAGGAATGGACTGGCCTGGGGAGGAAGAAAGAATTAAAATGTAATGGCAGACTAACAGACAGGACTGAACACCGACTTCTAAGTGACAGTGGATGCACCTTACAATGTGATCATGTTACGCGTCTTATATAAAGAATTGAAGGGTTAACCATATTTGTGGGCGTGTCATTTCTTATAGGATGCTTGGGTTTGTATGTGTGTGTGTGTGTGTGTGTCCAGACCTGAATGCTGCATTGTGTAACCCGGCTGCCCCTGCTGCTCCCTCTGCTGGCGAACCTTCATCTCAACTTGCTTCAGCTGCTCAGTGTGGAAAGTCTGTCTTTCTGTCAGGAGCTGTTGCCGCTGCTGCTCTAACTGTATGGGACACACATACACACAAGTGTTAAGTTTTGTTTTTGGTTCCCTTCAGAGATCTACTGGAGTGTGGAATTACAGCTCACAAATGAACAAGAAGACGGGGAGAAGTTATTTTAAGTTTCCCTGTTTTTTGGTTTTCACTATATAATAGAAGACATTGTTATCACTCACAGCCTCTTTCTCACGGTCCATGATGGTTTCAAGTTCTTCAAAGTGTCTCAACTTGATCTCCAGCTTCTTCATCTGTGTCTCCACCAGCAGAGCAACCAGCGACTTGATCTTTCTCTCTTCTACTGCTGCCAAATGCTTCAAATACAGAGTAAAAACAGACAGTGATAGAAGACAGCAGTAGTTGGTACGGCGGTTGTAATAGTTAAGAATGTAGCACATGAAAAAAACCCACAGGAAGTGGAGACAAACACTGAGAAATATACAGTATATTCTTCATATATCCCCAATCAATTATATGCAAAGTGGGAGTTTCCTTCAAGTAACCTTCAAGATATTTTACATCTGTTTTGGTTGCTAGGAAACCTGTGGAATAAATGAAAAAGAAAAAAAAACCAACCAAAAAAAACCTCCACTTAAGCATTTCTTCAGTTTATATCTGTGTGATTGGTTGGATTTTAAGCCAGTGGGTGGGCTTTACCTTGGCCTTCGTGGCAGCCGAGGACAGAGCTGTTGCTGCTGCCGTGGCAACGCTGCCCTCCACCAGCTCCAGCTCCATCACTCTCCTCCCATCGTCCCCATCCCCCTCTCGCCGGCCTGCATTCTCGTCGCCTTCTCCCCTTGCTGAGGCGCACACAAGAAAATTTCGTTATTAGAGCCGCTGATGCGTATGTGCACACATACGATGCATATTTACTGTAGCGCACATATTGATGTACCATCTCTCTCCTCAGCAAGTATATTTTCAGCATTTTCTCTTTTGACTCCCTCCACTTTTGGCCCGCTGGGTTCCACCTGGGGCCCGTCAGTCCTGACAGGAACCTGAAATGCAAACACAGGCTCAAGTTAAGCAACATACTCCATCAGCACACACAATAAACTCTCTCTGAGCTCTTACTGGTGCATTACCTGATGAGGGTTGGAGTTTGGCTCCAGTTTTTCTGGATCTACCGATTCTATAAGATACAAAGAAATAAAATGTTACATTATGACAGCACAGTGAGAGAGTAATGTGCAATTTTGTCTTTCTGTATTTCAGCATTACCATTTTTTTCCGGCTGGTTCAACATTTCAGAGGCTTTTTCCGTCGATTCCTCCTGCACTTTAGAAAACTCCTCTGAAAGCAGAAAGCAACAGTCACAACACGCATTTCCCCTTTTTGCAAACATTGTATATGCCATATACTATCACAGAGCTACTTAAAAACCTAGATTACATAGAAATGAACCCTCTTCCCTCTGTATTCTTACCCAATGCTGCCTTAGCTGCGGCTGATGCCACACGAGGATCCACCACAGATGCCAGAAAGGCCACGGTGCTCATAACAGGGTTCTCTGATTGGCTGAAAGGCACGGGCTGATATGCCAGTGGACCAAGAGAGGCCGAAGAGTCTTCTAGGTAAGGGTCTTCTATCGGCAGACGGAGGAAGTGGAGGATACATTCGTCCTGCGTTCTGGAGCCCACGTGCTCTGAAACTTTGTTCCAGTCATCTCTGTAAACCTCTAAGGCCTGAGAAACGTAGAGGTGGTGGTAGAGAGACCAAGACGAACAAGGCTTACGTAAAAGATCTCATAAATAAAAAAATGCATATTCTTTTATTTAGGAAAGCTATGAGTTATGTGATTACAAAGTGACTGTCTTACCTCTAACAGCAAAAGAGTCTCCTGCTCTGTCCATTCTCTTCCTGCACTCGCTCCTTTAGTCTGAGACAAGTATCACAAGTATGACAATAATTTAAGAATAAAGCCTTCATAACACTGTTATAAAACACATTGTGGTCTATTCTATGAGACATAGTGAAAGAGTGTCTCTTTTAAGGGATTTTGAGACTTACTGTTAAACAAACCTCTCAACTTAAGACTTATGTCCATGATTTATAGTAATCAGCAAAAGTCTTGAGCTACCCTTTTTTTTAATACTTTGCTAGGAAAATGGGATGTGGGTGCATGTGTACATGTTTTATTAAAACATGTACACATGCATGGAAAAACTGATTTTGTACAATTCTGATGAGCTTCAAAGTTAATATTTGGTATGACCACCTTTATACTTTAACACAGCCTGAACTCTCTTAGGCAGCTTTCTTGCAATTTCTTTAAGTAGTCTTAAAGAATAATTCTCCAAGCTTCATTTAAAGCTCTTCTTTGGATGTTTACTGCATTTTGTTCTGTTCTCTATCAGGCCTCCACTTGTCCAGTTTCCTGTTTTTTTAAGGACACGCTGCACACCATGCTTTGAAATGTCAATTCATCAGCTAATAGCTCTTTGGGAATCACCTTGTTAGCGTAAAAAAATAATATTTTATGCCTGTCAAACTGTGCTCTCTTTGGCATTTTTAAAATTCAACTAAGGAAAAAATTGTGTATTTTTGTGTCAGGCTGCAAGACACAAATTGCCTAAAGATTCAATTTAAAATGGTGTGTCATGTGCAGACACAACACTGGTTCATCCCATGAGTTTGGTGCCTTTTTATTATTCATATGTCAAGTGGTTTAAGTGCCTTAAAAATGCTCTAAAAATAATCAAGTAGGAGGACTGGACTGAAAATGGTTGAAACAGAATCCACTAACCAAAGAGAACTTTGGACAGAAAGTCTGGAGAACTGTTTCTCAAGACTTAAAAAAAAAATAAAATACAAGAAAATCTGGCTCCATGGAGGCACAATATAAAGAAATGAGAAGTGGATCAAGACTTTTCCACTGTAGTTGCTCTTTACTGTAAGCACCATTATAAAATCTTTTTTTAATTTTTGTAGTATTAACAGTGTAAGACCTTAGGGTGTTTCTTGGCGTAGATGTCAGTACGCAGACCAAAGTTTTGGCAGTCTGAAGGTTTCTCTCTGCTCTTTTCTGGGAAATACAACATGTGCTGTGAAGCTGACACCTGTGGAAATAAGTAAGAGTTTGTCATGAAATGTTTCACATGACAAAAACTGCGTTTTAAACTTGTCTGTGCTGACAGTTTTGTGCAGCAGCAACACGACAAACCTGTAGCGGTTTGTGTTGCAGGGGGGCCAGCCCAGATGGCGTGTCAGCGAGTACATTGAAGTGAGGGGTGGGTGGAGGTCCCATAGGGAGAGGCCTGCTCTCTGCATCCACTTGGTAGTTAATCAGACCCCACTGCTCCAGAAATGCATGAACCCTGGACACAAACATTTGTTTCACATTAATTCTAATCTGCTGTAGCTGGAACAGCCCCCATAGCTCAAACACATGTAAATACATTAACAAAATCAACATGTGTCAGACACAAATGCTTATCAGCTACAGAAGCATTAACTACACCATATACCGCACACTGCTCCTTTCCAGCATTAACAGATTTAATTTACTAACACATTCACACAGATGAACACCTACACACTAAACCTAATTTAGCAGATGTAGCAGACAGACATGACAGCAAACACCCACACACACACACGCAGACGCACAAAGTTATACCTTATGAGGGCACAAACGTCTCCAGTCAGGTTGCGTCTACAGGACGTTGAACTGAGGTATTCCTGGGGGTTCAGCCGGTACGTGTCGATCATGAAGTTACGATATGCCAGGTAGCTGCAAGGTGTAAAGAAAGCTATACTGAGGCATTCTCCATCATCTGTAATAGCTGTAAAGTCTAAACATCAGCAGTACTCACATTTCAGGAGTTTTTGACTTGTTCTTCCCATTGAAGAATTCAGGGAGTGCACGTTTCTCTATCGAGTGAATGCTGGACGACATGCACAGGGAGTTTTTAGGTCTTGTGAATAAATTTAGGAGGTTCAGCATACAGGTAAACGTAAATACAGATTGCTTACCAGTTGTAATTGAACCACGATGTGTAGCTCGGTATTATTATGTGATGCGTTTGTTCTGTGATATTTTCCTCTCCCTCTGATAGGCGTGGGATCTCTCCTCTTCCATCCTCATCTTCCTAAAGAAAGATAAGGAATACACAGAGAAAGATTACTTTTTAAATCCTGGAAACTAAACAACCCAACATTCCTACAATTAGAAACATTTTAAGAGAAATGACATCATATTTACCCGTCCTGGGAAATCATCCTCCTGGTCATCTGAAAAAGATACAGTGGTTACAAGGATGTAAAAAAACCAAAATCACACATAAACATAAGAACGGCATATTTTTTAAAGATATTTTAATGTTTCAAGACTTCTCTGTATACATTTATGATGGCATAAGCATGCCTACCTAGGTCAGCCATGATCCCTCCTTTCACCGGAGTGTTCTCACTGTCCTTCTTTAGGTTGACTACATGGATCGGATAAGAAAATATTGAACACATTTAAACACTTTAAAGGAAATATATACATTTTTAATGAGTTTTGGACACTGTCTTCAAGAGTTTCACCATTCTTGGGTAGTATGACCTCCTCCATGTTAGGCACAGGAGTCGGGTCTTCCATGTCTTTGGTCAGGTCCTCTTCTGGCTCTTCGTCCTGTTGTCCACGCCTTCTCCTGTGTGTGAGCACACAAATCAACTGTGAAACCTTTTATAACAAACCAAAACCACAGCCGCTTATTAAAAGAAGCACTTATGTCTCACCCTTTCTTTCCTTTCTTCCTGCCTTCAGAGGAGGGAGGAGAGGGGGAGCGCCTTCTCTTTTTGGAGGGTGTGGACTTTGGATCCTGTAACAAAGGGTTAAAGGCAGATGGAGAAAAACTAAAAATGAAATAGAGACTATTCTGAAAAAACAAAACAAAAAAAACCCAAAACAGCAGGATTTGCAACTTTGTGAAGCTGACATGTCTGAAGCGTGTCTGCTTACAATTCTGAGCACAAAAGAATCACACAAGCAGGGTCACACCTGCTTTTTGCAGATGATTAAACTGTTAAAACGTAAGCGCACATTAATAAAAGGCGAACCCCTTCCTAAGCCTACAGACCAGTGCCATTTTTACTGCTTCACACAAACCTGGTCGTCTTGGAGGTGAATACGCTGCCGGAGGATGACTGGCATGTTCCTTTCGTCAACACAGTAGTCTTCCTCATTCATCCATTCGTTGAAAACATCCGTGTCCAGAATCCAACCAGCATGGACCTGGAGAACACGCGCACACACACACCCACCCACACAAATTGAATATTAATGAGTGATGCATACTTCTGTATCTCATCAACTGTCAGAAAGGAATAGAGAGCATGCTAAATGAATAGGATTCAGCCAGCTGTAAAATTTCTGTAAATTTTTAAAACGTTATATAAAATCCTCTATTATTTATAGTGCCAGTGGTTCCTTAATGCCCCCGCTGACAATCACATTCTGTCTGACAAAGAAAACTGAAGACAAACATCACTCAGTAACTGCAGCAGTAACTAACTCCTGACAGCATGACGTATGTGGTGCCATACTAACCCTCCAGGGCCTTTCTGGATGTGGCAGCTCTTCAACCTCTCCCTCAACATCACTCGATGACAGCCAACTATCATAACTGTAAGAGACAACAGATGTTGTCACTTGATGCTGGTCAAGTGTTGTGTGTGAGCACCTGTGTATGTGTGTGTGCTTGCGTTACCTGTCAGGGTGCATGCCCCAGTGTACCAAGACATGCTTGTCTTTCCGCATGACAGGACGCATCCACTCATCTAAAAACAGATGTATATACAAAATGCATTAAAGCTATGTAAGTGGTAGGCATCATAACATCAGAAAACACATATACACGTACAAACTTTAACTAACCTTCCTCTGTAGAGGGAGGGGAGGGGTATATGTGATGACTGGCAAGCGTTCTGTCCTCGGTGACAGTACCCTGCAGTAGGACAAACTGTGAATTGGTAGCACTGAAATCCAACTACTGTATCAGTGCTACATACATTTAGTCTCACTCTGAGCTACAAATAATCTCCTGCTTATCTGCAATACTTTACCTGATGTTTGGTGATGATACCAGTTAGTCTGCCAGCCAGATCCTGATCCAGTGTAGGGTCCAGATATACGACAGGCAATGACATGCAGTTGTTCTGTTGTGACAAACATTCAAGTTCGTGAAGGAACAGTCCTTGGTGTGCATGTGTGTGCAGTTGTGTGTGTTGGGATTTGCAGTTTTCACCTGGATCAGTGCTTTTTCAATTGTACCAAACATCTCCACATTCCTCTCAGTCCTTGATGGATTCTGTAAGTCAAACCTTCGCCTGTGTGAAAATAGGCAGGGAACAAAGAGATATTAAGGAGACAGGTGGAAGAAAATGAGATCTGTTAGAGATCATATTAGGAAACTACCCACCAGCCCTGATCAAACTTAAACTTGTAAGCAGTGCCAAGAATGTGGCAGAGTCCACCCCCTGGTCGCAAGTCAAGGAAGCACTGTGCCTGTAGAGAAATCAACAAGGTTTTCTTCTGGGTTTGGGTCATGAACATGAACAACTTTCATATTTGTGTGTTGTTGTTGTTGTTTTTTTTATCCTCTTCACTATAAAGTGTAGGGTTAGGGTTAGCATGCTTACAGGCAAGTATTTGCTTCCACAGTTTTAAACTCATCAATCAATAACCAGTCTACTAATACTTTAATACTCCAAGTACACTACAAAGTCAAAGTCTGACACTTACAGCAACTTAAGAGCCAATTCTATCAGGCATTTTAAAGTAACTTGTGACAACAATCAGACAGACAGTGAGAGATAGACTCACAGACAGCTTGGTGAGTGCAGGGCTGGTAGCTTGTCGGCCAAATGCATCCTCTTGGAACTGGAGAAGCTGCAGGGTGACTGCAGCCAGGACCTGGCAAGATGGGGCATCCGCCAGCACATACTAACAAACAGAGAGGGTTTTAAATTAGATACGAGTAGAATTTTTATTTATCGTGTCACTCAATACACTATTATATACACCAGCTTAGCGGCTGTATTTACATGTGATACGACTGCGCTACATTTGCACTTAACTTTTGTATATTTTTCCTTTGGTGCAGGGGCAGCTGAGTTAATTTCTCCATATCTAGACTGCCAGTGTGAACATGTAAGGGTTTGTTTACGCTGTGACCCACTGGTCTTGCTAACAGGGAGGGGGAGCGGCTAGCATCTTGCTTAGCTTCCTGGTCGGCTAACTACCTTTTTGTAGTGCTTCCCGATCCACTGTCGCACCACTTCCAGCTGGGCTAAAGTATCCGGACTCTCCCAAAACCTAGCGGACGGGCTGCTGTCTTTTTTTCGGTGTGCAAATGCGCCGGAGGTGGCTTGGCTTGTCCCGGGAATCCCGAGATTTGTTCCTCCGGACATTGTGGTCATAATAAAACGTAATTATTTTTCAAACGACAGAACAAAACTGGCTAGCGCGCTCGCTAGCGTTTGCGTTCTCGTGCTCTCTCGCGCGAACGCAAACGCAATTCAGCGTAAGGCTTTTCAAATTAATTAAAATTTAACTGTCATTATTCTCCAGAGTGTTGTGGCTTTATTTGCGCGTGCTCTTTCCTAAAAAATTTTATATAGCTGAAAATTAAATATTATCGTGTTTACAGTAGAATACACACGTTTGTTACTAGCCAGGACCTTTATTTTGAAGTACAAGGAAGGAACTGCGCAAGACAGAAAAACACAAGCGAGTAAAGAGAAGAAAGTGTCCTTGGTTAGTACAACTCGTAAACATGTAATGCTCTACTAACTATGGCTAATTCTGAATGTCATTTGTCGTCAGTTACTCAAAGTTTTATGTTGCAATAACTTCCAATGAGTCACAATTTTCCAGCCGACAGTCTCTGTGTCTGTTATCTCACATTGCAGCGAACTGTGACTCTTGTCATTTTCTGGCAGTTATCTTCCGCCTATTGCATGATTGCAATATCTGCACAGAAGCACACAGAAACGGCCTATCGTGCCTTTTAACCATCGTGAGTACATTATCTTATACATCATCTCGCTCTAGGGACTCGTCCTAGGCCCTGAAATGTAATGGGTGTCCATGGTCTGACCACCTTTGTGGAGGGGAACAGACACTTCCTGCAAGATGTGAAGTTCAGGGACAGTCGGCTCGTTATCGATGGCTGCAGTCTTTATTTCCGCCTGTACTTTAACCACGGATTGGATCAGCTGCATGGAGGGGACTACGATGCCTTTGCTTCCCTGCTCACCCAGTTCCTCACTGCACTGGCAACCTGTAACATCCAGCCATATGTAGTTCTGGATGGAGGTAAAGATGCTTTATAAAAGGCCATCAAGTTAGGATGTTTCAAGTATGTACTTTTCTAGACATTTCAAAAAGGGGACAACTTAAAATTATTATTATTATTTTTAAGTTCTCTGTATTGGGTACAACATCATCTAATGTCTTCAATTTAAGGACTCACCTCACTTAGTAAACACTCCCCTTAATTTCAATATGACATCTTAACTTCCTTCAGTCATCTTTGTTATATTGCTTTTCATTGTAATAACAGATAGCTCTCAATTCAATTCAATTCAATTTTATTTATATAGCGCCAAATCACAACAATAGTCGCCTCGAGGCGCTTAATATTTGTACAGTAGATCGTACAATAATAGATACAGAGAAAACCCAACAATCATATGACCCCCTATGAGCAAGCACTTTGGCCACAGTGGCAAGGAAAAACTCCCTTTTAACAGGAAGAAACCTCCGGCAGAACCAGGCTCAGGGAGGGGCGGCCATCTGCTGCGACCGGTTGGGGTGAGAGAAGGAAACAGGATAAAGACATGCTGTGGAGGAGAGACAGAGATTAATAACAGATATGATTCAATGCAGAGAGGTCTGTGAACACATAGTGAGTGAGAAAGGTGACTGGAAAAGAAAAACTCAATGCATCATGGGAATCCCCCGGCAGCCTACGTCTATTGCAGCATAACTAAGGGAGGATTCAGGGACACCTGGTCCAGCCCTAAATATATGCTTTAGCAAAAAGGAAAGTT
>VVHJ01017500.1:3359-19397 GCA_015107715.1 Tylochromis polylepis
AATGGTGACTCAAACCAATGCCTAAACATGTCCACCACTGCTCCGCCCACCTCCCGATCTCACTCCACCCCTCCCACAGTCCACCTCCTTGCAGGATTCCACTCCAAGTCTTTCCTCTAGCTTGTTCCCTACATTGAAAGTAGGTCACTGTTTGCTTTGTATTATTCAGCAACTGGAATGATTGTGCGGTGAGGGCTCTTGACTGTGATCTGGGTGACATGCAGCCAGCCAGTGGTGTGCAGGGTAAGCGAGAGAGAGAGAGAGAGATAGAAGGACCCAGCAAGCAAGAACAACATACCCCGACCGATGAATATGTTTTGCAGTGGGAAGCAAAGTGAAACTTTCCCATCAGGTTTATTTTCTCATGCTAAAACTGCAAGCTCAGTACGAGACCTCTCTGCCCACATCAGGTTGTAAATTTCATGCCACTGAGGAAACTGATGGATCCTTAATGAGCAGTCGTGAGGAGGCCGATGAATAAATAGTAGCTGAAGCTTTAAGCTGAAGAGCGGGGAGGTCACGGCAGCAGGGGTCATGAAATGTTTTAACGTTAAAGAGCATGTGAAATGAAGTGAGACCTCTGCAGAAATGCACACTCATGTGGACAGGATGAACTCGCGTCGAGTTCATTGCCTCCTCGCAACAGCCCCGGCGCAGCTTGCAGTACATTCATAAAACCTGGTAGGAGTTTAGTCTGAGCGTGTGCAGGTACATGAGGCATATCTGCGCCCACTTGGTATGAAATCTTGTCCGTTTTCTGGTGCAAAATAAACCCCGTCCGCAGAGGCTTTAGTCTCGGCTGGGATCCTACCTGGAATGCAGGACTGTTACATAACCAAGAGGACTTTGGATGCTCTGTGATTGATGCACTTTTGTGGCATGTTATTTAGGACTGGCTCCAGCAGGGACACGGAGAAAGCCAAAGCACACAATTAAAAAATGACAAGCGGCAGTGTAAAGCTCTATGGTAATATTAAGAAATCATGTTATCATGTGCTGAATCACTGCTGTTCTCAAGATTGGGGGATATGCAAAAATGATTCAGGTACAAAAGGGCAAAAGAGGAAAAGGTTTATGTGGGTTTTTTTTCTGCTTGTTATGTGAAACATTTGTATTTGATGTCACTCTTCCCTTGGAGCGGCACAGAGCTACCGCCTGCTGGTTCATTAAGTCCCTGACTGTAGTAATAACCATTCAGTTAGTAGCTCTTGGCTCAGGACAAGAATGGCTGGTGGATTTGGGAAACATGTTTGGTTTTCCATCATTTCTAACAAGATTAAAATAGTACCGCCATTAAAATACAGTGTGTGCCATTTAAGTGTCTGTGTGTGTGAATTTTGAGAATTTAAATCCGTGAATTCATAAAGCACCCAACTCATTAAAAAAGTCAATTCACAACACTAAAAACTTGTCACGGCATGTGTTTAATTTATATTCCTCGATTATTGTTATTCATGGTTTTGTTCTCTTGATGGTTTTCTGTTCCTGTTATATTTGTTTTTAGCTTCTGGTTTCGGTCACTGTGTCCTCCCTGTGATCCACATTTCATATCCAGTCAGTCATGTCTCTGTGTCAAGTCCGTGTCTCTTGTCCAACCCTCTGCACATCCTCCTTCACTACATCCATGAATTATCTCTGTGATTTTTACCTTCTGCCTATCCGCTCCATATCCAACATCCTTTGTCCAACATATCCACCATCGGCCCTCTGCACATGTCTAAACCGTCACAGCATTTAAAAAAGCAACTTCAACTCCAGACTGCTCAACCTAAACTGTCCTTCTGATGTACTTATTTCTAATTCTGTCCGTCCTGGTCACTCCCAACTTCTTCTTGACATCTCCAGCTCTGCGTCCTGTCTTTTTGTTAGTGTCACCATCTTCACAGCATACATAGCAGGTCTCACTACCATCTTGGAAAGCTTCCCTTTCACTTTTGCCACAATAGTACTCACAGTTTCTCTTCCTGTTTACGCCATGGTAGAACAGTTTGAGCCCACCTTCAGTGCTCCTGGTCTTACTTCTCTTCTACACTCATCTCCTACCTTCCTCCTATAAGCCATCTCTCTCCTTTAACTGATCATCATCATCCCTACATTTAAACTCCCGACTGTCACCTACGTGTCTACGTTTCCTTCTCTCTCGCCGCCTCCTAACACACCTTCCCCCTCTCCCCTTCAGCCAACAGTAGCACTGTGTTGAACAACAGCACTGGAGGTGGTCGTTGTTAACAGCTGAGCTCCGATCGATCCGATATGGAAGTCGCATTCTTGATTATCATGTTTGATTTGGTGAAGATTTTACACTGGATGTAACCTAATGTAACCCTTTCCATTTAGATGGCTTTGAGACTGGCGCTAGGAGTGCAGTGGTCGGTCCCCCTCTACCCCCTTCTTATGCATTGCTACTTCTCACGTAAATATTAGTGCAAAGGGCTGTACACGAGCCTCCTCAAAACCATGCTCAGTGTTTTCTTTACAGTCTTCCTCTGCACTGTATAGATGCCATTTATTTCTGATTAAATATTCTGATTTGCCCCCCGACAGTGGGGAAAGGCTCCAGCACCACTGTTACTGTGAAATGTATAAGAGGAAGTGAATGGATTGGTATAGTTTTAAAATCTGATCATTAAAAAAATCATTTAGTAAATAATTACTAAAGCTTTAAAAGAAGTTTTATATATTTATTCATATTCAAATGGTATTGGAGTAGAAGTACGAGTACTTCGTGCTCTAAATCACATTCAGTCTATGGTCCTGACTATGATCTCATCCAGTGGTGCTGGCCATTGTAAGATTAACAATACTCAAGAGCGCTATAATTAAAAGACGTTATTTTCATCTGCGTGATGTGCAACTACTGTGGGAAGGCCTAAACCAACCTAACAGTATACCCCATACAGGATATGCCAACTCCATGAAGGGTATCAGCAGAGCCATCAGCTGATGTGGACTGGCACTGATAGGAGCTTCTCTGGGATGTAATGTTACGTTTGATATTGTCTTTAAGTTTGTTTCCTTGAGTCAAAGGATAAATGGGAAGCTGTCCGCATCCCAATGATTTTAATAAATTCTCTTACTTTTTCTCTTTCTTAATGCCGATTGTTCCCATTTTCCTCAGGCTGAATAAATAACTGCCACTCATGCTGGCTTTTTGTGCATTTATGATGTACGCTGCCACAGCACTGATGCCATTGATGAAAAGCCCAAATTC
Source organism: Tylochromis polylepis (assembly GCA_015107715.1). Taxonomy (NCBI): domain Eukaryota; kingdom Metazoa; phylum Chordata; class Actinopteri; order Cichliformes; family Cichlidae; genus Tylochromis; species Tylochromis polylepis. Next base: position 6,571 of record VVHJ01017500.1, read on the forward strand.
CTCCCAGCACCGAGCCGGTAGGCGTCAAATTGAAACCCTGACCAGAATAAAGACAAGGTATGAGCAGGAATAAATGATCTGTTATTTTCTTGCTGCATTTCTGATCATTTTTTTTTTCTTATCCTCATTAACAGATGGAGATTACTGATGTTCCCCCTTTTTGGAAATCTGTCACACTTCCTTCTTAGCCCGATAGAAACGCTTCGAGTTTGTGGCTGCTGCATTCATCTTTGTAAAAGCATGAGAGCGTGATTTCCTGGAAGGAAATTTATCTGCTACTTTCCTTAAGTTGTTTCTTAAATACGGGAATTCTTTTGTTTGTGTTTCATGAATGATTATGAGGGAAAATGTCTAACCAAACTGGTCCGCATGTGTGGGTGAGAATGACAGGTGTGTTATGTAAGGACACCAGACAATGCCGTGATTTGTTAGATTTGTTAGACTCCGTCATGTCACTTCGCATCCTTTTCATTAAACGCTATCAGAGTTGTAAATGAGGAGAATTTAAGCGTAAATTCTGGCTTTCCCCTTTGATCCCCTACTTCATCAGTACATTTTTTCACATGCAAAATTAAATGAAATATTTTCAAATGAGCTGCCACTACGGCCGAAATATGGCCATGTTTGAGAAATTGGCAAATGTTAAAACAAGGAAGGGGAACAAATAATGTGGTCTTTGTTTATCGTAAGTTATACCATACAGTTATTCCTACTCACATTCCAAAACTGTCTGAATGTCTTTGTCACCTATTTAAACTCAGACTGCATGCAAGCAAAACACTAAAGAATGGATTTAAACTCAGTTCCTCAGAACTGCCTTAGTTCTTCTTGCCATAGCTTCAACAAGGTGCCTCAATCATTCTTCAAAGATTTTAGTCTATGTTGGTATGAAAGCGTCACACAGTTGTTGCACATCAATGACGCAATCCTTCTCTTCCATCACATTCTAAAGTTGCTGTGCTGGTTTGAAATCCGGTGACTGTTGAAGCCATTTGAGGACAGTGAACTCATTGTCATGTTCAAGAAACCAGTTTGAGATGATTTTAACCTTGTGGCATGGTGTGGTTTCCTGGTGGAGACGGCCATCGGAGGATGGGTACACAGTGGACGCAGTTAGCAACAATCCTGAGGGAGGCTGCGACATATAAACGATGGTCAGTTGGTCCTAAGGGGCCCAAAAGTGTGCCGAGAAAATATTGCCACACCATTACACCACCAGCAGCAGCCTGAAGCGATACAAGCCAGGTTGAAGCCATGGTTTCATGTTGTGTGTGAAAAATTCGGACCCTACCATCCACAAATGAAACCGAGACTTATCAGAACAGGCAATGTTTCAATCTTATGTTGTCTAATTTTGGTGAGGCCATGCAAACTGTTGCCTCAGTCTCCTATGCTTAGTTGAAGTGGTACCTGGTGTGGTCTTCTGCAGCTGTAGCTAATCCTCTTCAAAGTTCAGAGATGTTCTTCTGCATATTTTGGGTGAACTGATTGATTATTTGATATACTGTTTCCTTCCTATCAGCGTGGCCATTGTCCTCTGACCACTGGCATCAACGAGCCATGTCCTGCCAAGAACTGGCGCTCACTGGATATTTTCTCTTCTTCTCTGTAAACCCTGGAGATGGTCGTGTGGGAAAATCCCAGTAGATCAACAGTTTCTGAAATACTCTGAGCAAGTCATGTTCAAAGTCACTTAAATTACCGTTCTTCCCCATTCTGATGCTCAGTTTGAACTTTATCACTTTGAGCTAATATTTAGCGCAATATCTGCTGGTGGAAGCTATTTTAATTGTACTCTAAGGAGTCACCTGTTTGGTTTTAAGGTATGTAGATTTGTTTCGAATCTATATAATTTTATATTGCAAATTATCACAGACGTACCAAACTAGCTAGCTAACCAGAGCTAGCTAGTTTGTTACAGCTAGTGTTAGCTTCACAGCCCCACCCCCATATCCAAACTGAAATGCATGTACCTAAAAACATTGTTTAGCACTCCAGTTAAGGTTGATGTGTAGGATGTGTAGATCGAAAAGCCTTCATGCACTTTATAGGTCCAAACGAGTTTTGTAGAAACTTGAGTGGTTTTTTTTTTGTTTTGTTTTTGGTTGAATTGGGTTTTTGTCCATGAATAGAAACTAAATCGAGGGGAAAATGTTTAAGTTTTAAAACGTATCAACTGATTTGGACCAGCAGCTTTAGGTATTGAAGCGTCGTCTCCTCTTGAACACCAAACACTTTGGATTTTCTGAGCGTTGAAGGGCTTTGATGTCAGCTAAAAATGGAAATTTTACATCATTTCTTTATCTAAATGTTACAGCTTTGTGTCCATTTGAAAAACATTTTTCACTGAGAACAAAAAAATGTGTGATATTCATTATACTTACGATAATGTTGGTATGATAATGTTAGTGCTTAAAACCTTTCCATTCAGCAGCAAAGGAGAGCGTACCATGCTAACATGGTTTCAGTGGGAAGATGCAGCCCACACAGCTGCCTGTTTGCTTCATTGGGTCTCTGTTGTCTGGCTCAGTGGTGGGTTTGTAAATGGTATTGTTATCCGCCTCATCCTCCACAGAGAACAACAGAAAATCAGCCAAGATGTCTTGCAGAGCTGGAGATCGAAGACATTGTCTATTTAAAATAAGCTCTGTGCGGAGGTGATAAATATTCCACTTTAGTGTAAAGACTGCTTCTTTGAAATGCTTACTTTTGCGAGGACGCTTTGTTTTTGTTTCCTTTCACACGTAAGCAAGGCCTGTGGCGGTTCTGGGTGATGTTTACACTTTCCTCCTTCCACAAAGTGATGAAAATTGCCACGTTTGAGAATCCCCTTGTCTCAGATGGAAATTGACTGAGGTAGCCGGTGAAATGTTATTCTTTAGCCCTGATGAGCCCAAGCATGGGTGGAGAAAAACAACGGCATCCACACACTTTTTCACAGACAATGTTGGTAGCAGAAAGCTTCATAATTCAAACTATGTCAGCTCCTTTTAAGATACTAATATCATAATACAATAACGGTTCCTTACTTTGTCATAAGTGTGCCCACACACCACAACAAGAGTCGTGGCTCCTTCCCTTTTCTATCATGTACAGGAGCACTTGCTTGCCAGCACAGGAGCCTAATGTTTCCTACAGCAAGATCTGATTCATCTCACAGAAGAAAAAAAGATTTTTTTTTTTAAAAAAAAGCAATCTTACTGTATTTCTCCTAAGAACTGGAAATGTGAGGGAACTGGAGGTTATGAGGAGAAACACTTATGCTCTCAGTTTGCTGCTGATGACATCAGAATGAATGAGCAGATCAAGTTCCCATCTTATTGTTTAGTGTTTCTTTTTTAAATAAGTTATCATATACGCGGAAAAGACTTGTTAAGCAGTGATTAAGCCTGTGGGTGAGTCAGTAATGGTCAGCGTCTACCTGTTCTGTTGTTTCTCCAGAACCACCTTGTCATTTATCCATAGATGGAGACTGCTGAGACGGAAGCGTCAGAGGGGCCAAAGTAAGACTGGTGCGTAACCTACAGAAGCCATCTGCTGTGTGGCCTGAGCCTGGCCATTAAATAGATGCAAATCAGGGCAGCATTACCCTGTATAACCCCAGAGTGCCGCTCTTATGCACGCTCACAAACTTACTAACCCCCTCCCTGCTTTGGGAGTCGAGCAGATAAAAGATCAGTTTGTACAGGCTGCAATGAATCATCGCTTATTCACAAAGCTACAACAGATTTCCTATTCATTTTTATTTAGAGAGCCTCCGTTTTTAAAAATATAAAGACTGAAGATTCATTACAAATTGTACAAAATATTGCCGTTTGTTAATTTAGTGCACACTGGCTACAGTTTAACCAGTCTGGGGAACCCTCAGCTGGTCTGATGACTTGTCTCTGGGGGGAACAGCTAATTTGTAACCAGCGAGCGTCTGGCCAAGCTTTTGGTTTCGGTCCAGCAGTTATTGTTAATGAATACAGATACATTTCCAAAAAAATCTAATGAAAGATAAATTGCTGTCTGATAAGGACTGTACAAGGATTTTCAGCACAGTTTGCTCTCCACGTGGACTGTTTACCTGCAGCCAAAGCCTGCTTGCTAGTCAGTAGAACATGGACTACAAGCAAATGACAAATCGATCACCAAAAAACTTTTCTCCTGCCTGCAAATTTTTAATATTCATACAAAGGTATCTTCTTACAGAGATTAGATTGTGAATCGTTTTTCAAAGAACAAATTAAGAGGGACGTTAAGTTTTCATGAGAAAGTGTTCATCGTCATCCAAGCAAACAGCCCGCTGCCTTGGGGTCCCGGATCCCGTAAAGGTTGCAGAAACACTGCTGGTTATGATATTTTTTTAAACTGCAAACCGACGCAAATTGAATTTTATTCAAGCATATTAGTTTTAGTAGCTCTCGACCTCACGGGAACTTGGAAGTGACAACGGACTGCAAAGAGACTTTATAGGAAAACCAACCTGGAGGACAAAACAAAGCTCACCTCCTTATCTGTTGTTAATGTTTTTTTATCAGGTTTGGAATACTGTTCGCTCACATGCAATGACCAACTCCTCGATTTGTTCACAACGGTGAGCAAGAGAGTCCTCCAGACCCTGCCGCATCAACTCAGGCTGTCAGTCGAGGATCATTTTAACTCATACTAGAAATATGTTATGATTAGATTAATGTCATAAGATGTTAATCTAACCATGAGCAAAATATTACAATAATGCTGCCTTCAATGACCCAGAAAGTAAACACACATGGTTCTGCATTAGACCGACTTTTGCCCAGCCACATGATTAAAAACTATGAATAATTACCTTCTATATTTATTATTAATATTTAGTGTTTTGTTGCTGATTTATAATATGCACAATATGTACTTTATCCTAGTTATCCTAATTTCTAATGGTACCAATTTTTCTTTAAATTTCAAGAACATCTTTTCTTGCATCTTTAGCAAATTCTGGGGGGTTTTTTGAAAGAGGATCATATTTAGAAATGTTCACTGACACACTGGAGCAGAAAACCAAAATGTTTCAACGGGATCTGAAATGCTGCACAGCTTTTAGCTTTTTGCACATCATCGGAAACCATAAAAGCTCAGTTGAAAGAGGATGATAAAATACATTAGCAGCTTGTGGTGAGACATGTTTTATTTCAGACTTACACTCCTCCATTTGCTATTGAGGATCATCCTCCCACACTGTGCTCTGAATATTGTATTGGTCAGACATCTGAAAATGACCAAAATAGCAGCGTTATTAAAGTACAGGTGGAGGTGGAGGAGCACTGAGAGGTTAAAGTGAGTGTTCGCAGCTGCGGGCTGAAACTGCTGCTGTTGCTAATTCATCCCAGCAAGCAGAAGATGCAAGTTAAAAACAAATAGCCAGAGTAAGTAAGCCATCATCTAATTAAAAGGTTACTAGTTCAAGTATAGCGTGCAAGCATACATGTGAAACTAGGTCGCGTTAACCAGCAAACGTAAGAGCGACAGCGTAAACTCTCCTCTGATCTTTTAAACTCGCCTCAGTCGATAGAGAGGATGTTGCCTGGAAACAGAAACTGCTTATTCCTCACTTCTCCAAGATTTCACATGGTTATTGTAGCGACACCTCATCGCAGACTCACAGTCTGGAGGCTGATTCTGATGTTTCGAGGATACAGGCTGGGAAAGTAAAATGGCATTGTTTGAACTTCCTTCTAAACATTTACATTAGGTCATTGAAGGAGTTACTTCTTCTGTCTGAGTCACATGTTTCTGCCGCGGTTTGCTTCTTAATGAGGTGACATAAGTACATGTTACGGGAAGAAGAACTAATCCTTTATCATTTGCTGCCTATTTGTAGCTTCGGATCGAAACATAAAGACCCGCAGTCACTCTGTAGAGAAAATAGTGGCACAACTAAACACCAAATTATATCTGACAACATATTTGAGTTTCTATTTGCTTCTATTTCTGTGCAACCGCAATGATCCAAAGTGCCCTCTGACACATTCAGGTGGCTCGTTAAGATTTCCAGGACACCGGGGGATTTACTTAGTAATCCCCCCATCAGCTGGTCAAAGCTAGCGGTCAACTATTTTGCTCTGCTGATACCACACAGCAGGCTCCTGCTCCAAAGTACCTCAGCAGGAATACAAACAGAGTGGATTATGAGTTATTGTAGTCAACTCCTTTAAACTCTGAACATCGTCCATTTCGCCGGTGGCCTGTGTAGTGTTACAGACAGGATCAGGTACACGTCCACCTCATCCTATAACAGATACTGTACTGTAAGGTCATGTGCTGTAACATTTTCACAGTAAGACGGTCTTATTTCTTACTGTGAAAAATGTCCCATTGCTGTGCAGAGAATGAGCCTCACAGCATAATACTGTGAGCTCCCTTGCTGCCATTATGCTGTTTTTTTTTTCAGAGTTCCTCCTGTAATCTCCATAAATGGCTTTTTACTGTTAAAATGTATTAAAGTATTGCAGATCTGTATTTCTAAAAAAAACCATTCCTCATGCAAGCCCGGGTCTCAGTCTGGATGTCCTTGTCCCAGTACCTTGAATTCAGTTTAGCTTTGTTGGACTATGACATGACGTTAGCTTTTGTTGCTATTCACCTGTTACAGGGACGCTTCGGAAGCTGAACGCTGGCCTAAAGTGAAGTGAAGAAACTAAAAGAAACAAAACTTGACAAACATTACAACACCACTGAATTTAATTTGATCTTAAACGCTTCCATGTCATGCAGACTGCAGTTAAAAAAGTAGCAGCTTTTACAGTATTTAACTGTTTTCCCAAATAACAGTAAATACTGAACAGCGTTTCTTGTATTTTTACAGCAACCACCACAATCTAAATATTTTGTGATGACATTAAGCCAACATGCTGTAAATTCCTGCTTCTAAATTCAGTTCAATTCAATTTTATTTATACAGCGCCAAATCATAACAACAGTCGCCTCAAGGCGCTTTATATTGTAAGGCAGACCCTACAATAATACATACAGAGAAAAACCCAACAATCATATGACCCCCTATGAGCAAGCACTTTGGCGACAGTGGGAAGGAAAAACTCCCTTTTAACAGGAAGAAACCTCCGGCAGAACCAGGCTCAGGGAGGGGCGGGGCCATCTGCTGCGACCGGTTGGGGTGAGGGGAGGAAGACAGGATAAAGACAAAAGAAATGCTGTGGAAGTTTCTAAAATGGGAAGCTTTGCTGCTGGTCTATTATAGATCTTCGTACATTAAAAGCAGACCGTGAAAACCACCTTTCACTGGCAGAAAATGATTTTTCTCTGCTTTTTCAATATACTGACCTGTTGATTTATCTGTTACCTTCAGCTGGTACGGTGAACCATTTGTCTGTTCACAAGTAAGAGTCATCAGAAACAGCTTTTTGTCCTCACAAAGGTCACAAGAAATGAACAGTGACAGCACTGGCCTTCACATCCTGTAATCTTTGCAGTGTTATGGCCCAGTCACACCACAGTATATAAATAGGATCGCACCCTCCTTGCAACTAGGAAAAGAAAAAAAGGTGATAGCCCAGGGACTGCATTGAATTTTTTCACCTCCTGGTCACCCAGAGGATGAGTGTGCAACACGCGGCATCTCTGGGTGCCCGCTTTCTATCACAAGGTGGTTGCTCAGGTGGTCTGGTGGGAGTCAACCTGTCTGTATATGTAGACAGCAACAGAATTGCAAGCGATGCCATCAGAATTTAGATTTTTGCCTGTTTATCAGATTGCATCAGATACAGACTGTATGTAATTGCCAAATTGACCGCAGTCAGTTGACTCCATCTTTTTGACCATCTCAATGCACCAAAGTCAGTTTGAGTACAGCAACTGACTCCAAGTAGTCTCAGAGCTGGTCCCCGTTTTTGAAGCAACCAATTCAAAGGCAACAAGACTGCAGGTCCACTTGCACTCAGTCACAGTAATTTCGCTTGTGCTGTGGTCCTCATCCAGTGTTTTTCCTGGTGTGAATCTAGTATTACAGAAAAGATATCATAAATGGCAGAAAATAAAAGTACACATAATTTTATATTTTATGCATTTTTTTCCTAAAATTTTATACACATTTTCCCAAATTTATTCTGACAAACACTCAAGAGATTGGAACAACCAGCTTCCTCTTACATCCTGTACTTATAATAGAATAAAACTTTATTAATCCGAGGGGAGGTTATGGCTCCAGCACCACAACACCACCGGTTCACGTTAAATACAAATAAGAAAAAAATACCAAGCAGGTACAAGTAATACTACTTGTCCACTTTCCTCATTTCTTTTAAGCGCACACTATGCCAAGATATGCCAAGTTATTGCTAATAGCTCTTTGGGAATCACTTTGTTGGTGCAAAAATTATTATTATTATTTTATGGCTGTCAAACTGTGTTATCACTGGTATTTTTCAAAAATTTAGCAAAGGAAATGGGAACAAATTATGTGTTTTTATGACAGGCTGCTGGTAACAAAGTGTCAAAAGATGCCATTTAAAACTGGTTCTTTGCACACACAACACTGGTTCATGCCTTTTTTATGCTTGCGTGATTCATTCACCTATCAGACATTCATCTGAATATTGCCAGGTAAAAGGGCTGGAAAATGAGTAGAAAGCAACTGATGTCTGGTAACACTGGTACGTAACTGGTACACAAGTGCTGTAAATGTTTTTGTATGTTAAAGCTTAAATTACAAACGGTGTAAATTCAAAGAGTCCAACACAAAAGATTTGCTTTTAGATGCTCAGTGTGCCTGTTCTTCGTGACTTTCTATCACACTCTTCCTTCAACCAACTAAATGCGTGTTAATTGTCGGCGCTATAACTTTAGCGACTGGATGAATCATCTAGCCCGAAGGCAGGCTGGAAAGTGTCCAAAGGGCTTCCGTGACAATACCAGACAGCCAGAGGACAAACACACATGCTCGTACACTCACACAACTCCTTCCCTCCCTCCTCTGCTCCTCTGCTCCAAAGCCAATGCTCTGCAGATGCTGGCCTGGCACCGCTCTGATCTCCAGAAGGCAGGAAGGGGGGGTACAGCCGGGGCAGCAGCTGCTGTGCCATACCAACACTGGTACACCAGAAACAACAGACCTAAAAGATGCAAAGCATGTTCATCCAGTCAGCCAAATGAGAGGGCCCATCATTCACTACACTTCCTCTGTTAAACTTCTGTTCTTAACCCATTCACCCCAAACAAACTCAGATCCTCGCAGACATGAGTAAACATATCCAATTATGAGAAGCCGCAGTTAAGACACTTGGCTCATTTCCATATTAAGGCAGGACGGAAACTTCTTTCACCATCCAGCCTAAGGAGGCCTTGAACTGAAGTTCTGCCAGTGGAAGGATAGCTGAGCGCAAGCAAGCCATTCTGCCAGTATTCAGTGTTTATTTCCAACGTTTAAGTGTAACATTTAAATAAGCCTCCTCTAAATAAGAGTGGCTAACAGTTGCAGCTGCAATGTAAACATTAGCTCGGATCACGATTACGTAACCTGAGTTAATCAGTCCAATCAGAGCCATAAAAGGCAAATGAAGCCACACGCACGTTCTGATGGATTATCACCCTGCGAAAGAAAAAAAATCTATATTTGCAGCTTACACTGCCAATGCAGGAAGTAGCGTGCAGACGAAACAGAACGCGTGACAGTTAAAGGTGTGACCCACACTGGCACAAGACCCGGGGGATATGAATTATTTCCTCAACTGCATGATGGCGACTTAGTCGTTTACTGTGAAATGGGAACCGCTAACTTTAGAAGAGACCCGAATACATTTTAATATGCATGGCATAAAAAAAAACAGGGAGTGTATCTTTAACCGCACAATACTTGTGGTATAAGATCCCATCAAATTAGCGCTTGAACCTGGAACTATTCTTTCCTGAAAAATGGTGCATTCCCTAGCGGGTATAATTCAGGTCAGATCGGAGAGTATCAGGAAGCTGCAGAGTGAAATGCACTGGTTGAAGCTGCCACGTCCCATTTGTTTTATCATTCGACACAGAAGTGCAAATCCCTGGTGAGTGGCACAATGAGAGAGACACGGGGAGGTAGTGTAGAGGGTAAAGTTGATGTAAATGAACTTTGGCTTGTATGGAAATGGAAAATGCACAAAAATTAACAGTAGATCATGCACTGATTTTTATGGGGCTTAGACTGCAACCAGCAGTCATAATTTGGAGTGAAAACGCAATTATGTCGTCTGCCGCCAACTTTGAAGTGTTAGCCGAGACGCATTTGTTCCTCTGAAAAGTCAAACAAGTCACATTTTCACATTTTTGTACGGCTCTGCCGGTCTCTTTCAGTTAAACAATCAAAACTGATTAAATTTGCTTTTCTGCTCCTTCTGCAGTTATTTGTTCACCGCTGTGCCTCAGAATTAATAGAAGTATAAATAGATACCAGAATATAACCAGACATAACACAGCATTAAAAATAAATTCGCCGGATTTACTTCCATTCGGCCACAAGAACATTTGTGACGTCCGTTGCTGATAAGTCCTGAGGTGTTTGGCCTGGACGGTATTGCAGTTCATGCTAAAATTGTTGGGTAGGGTTGAATTCAAGGCTCTGTGTCGGCGGGCACACAACTGGAGCTATTGTTTCTTCATTCCTCTATGATCGCCTAAAGCGGTCTTAAAGTGTAAAAGGAAATTAAGATTAAACGATGAGTTTAGGCTGTGTTGGTGCACCGATAGCAAGAAGTGGAAAAAAAAATGCTTGTTGTTAAGAAAGCCACAAGTAATTCTTTGAAATCTAGTTGCACAACAGACTGGTTGTGAATCCAAATTGAAGTCCTAAGTTAAGACCAAAAATTGACACCCACAAGGCCAAAGGAAGTCAAATGATTTGATCAAAAATAGATACATGTGTAAGCCTCATACGGATGTATTACATGAAAAATGTCACTCGGCACAGGCCTAAAAATAACAGTGAATAACTGTTTTGCAGAGTGACGAAACAAGAATTTCGCTTTTACATAAGTAAAAGTCATATTCATAAGTAGCTAAACAGTACAAAAGTTTAAGCTTCAAAATATCCTTAAAGCACCTAAAGTCAGAGTACCTATTATGGACAATCATATACAATGACATGGACAGCTATACAATCAAATCGTAATTAGCAATTCATAAATGTGTTAATTTATTGCGACAGCTGGAGATGATTGTAATATACTCCTGGGTTTATCTATATTAATGCAGCAATATATTTTAATAGGTTTCTGTTTTAAAATATGCAGAATAATCAGCAATTACATATTTTAAATACCTCTCAGGAATACAGATTTCAGTATATCCAAAGCTTGTGCCTATGCCACCCTTCTGTATCTGGCTTCGGTTTCTGCCCCTGCGTTTGCCTCGCTGACTGCCGACCTGTGTTCGGCCTCTGCTTTAAAGATTAAACTTTGCATTCTGGGTGTTTATTCTGTGCTTTTCCCTACATAAACAGGATTATTCACACTGTTTCTGTCACGGCCAGGGGGTTCAGCTGGTCCCTGATCAGCCTTTCTTTCTGTCTCTCTCTCTGGTCTCTCTCTCTCACTCTTCCTCTATCGCCTGGGCGGAACTCACTGTGGGTTCACGCCCTTGGCCCACGCCCACGGGGAGAGGAGACACCTGTGTTCCATTAAACTGAATGGTATTTAAGCCAGGGAGCGACTGTTGTTCGTCGCTGGATCGTTGTTTGGAGAAGAGTTAGTGATCGTCGTGTGTCTAAAACCAGCATTCCCCGTGTCTAAGTACGTCTGTGTTTCACGAGTGTTTTTTGTGCAGATCCCCTGGAAGGTGTTCCCCGTGTGGCGTGAGTGAGGAAGATTCGTGTTCAGGAGTGTGTGGAGAGATCGGGAGCCTTGTGTGGATGATTCACTGGAGACCCTGCCCCTTCCCCTTTGTACATAGCACCACCTCGCACTTGTATATATACTGCACCGTTCCGCACCTTTGTATATACACTTATTTGGACTGTGTTGTGAATAAATTCCCCTGTGTACCTCAACCTTGGAGTTCTGCGTGTGAGTCCACCCCAGCCACCGTAACAGTTTCAGGTTGTTTCTACAAATGTGGACACGGTACTTGTACGTGGGTGCAGACAGAAAACAATCAGGAAGTTCTCTCGGTCCAGGTCCAAAGAAACGCCAGAGCTGTTCTCTTATAGCGTGAATGTAATCTGACTCAGCTACTAGTGTACCGTAGGGGTATGCTGAACGTTTGAGACATGCAGAGTATAGTAGTTACGGTAGCTGTAAAATGAAAGCGTTTATGAGGGTCTACAATAACACCCAGGATCGTGACTCGAGTCTTATGAAGCACTCGGTGTCACGATCCTGGGTCATTTGACCAGCATTTTGAGTTTTAATATATTTTGATGTTTATGGGTTATGTTTATTAGGTTCTCTAAGTTCATTTCTATTATGCCTAGGTTGCCATTATAGTTCTTTGTTTATTAGACTCCCTTTGTGTTATCACCCCCTGTGTCTAAGTCTCCCTTGTCGGTTCGTCATGTGAAGTCTGTGTGTTTTAATCTGTCATGTTTCATGTCTGCGTGTCCCATGTTGTCAAGCTCGTGTTGTCATGTCTATGTTTCCTGTTTTATTGTGAAGAGTCTGTTTCTATGTTCATTGTGTTTAGTTTCACTTCCCCTGTGGCGTCATTATGTTCATTCTAATCAGCTGTGTCCCCAAGTGTTTCCACTTCCCCATATCACCTCCTGTATGAATTTAGGCCCCGTTTCCACATCTACGTTTTCCCTTAAAAACGTATACTTTCCCCTTCGTTTGCACCTTTCGTTTACACACAAACGGAGATGTCGCCTCTGAAAACGATTCTTT
>VVHJ01017503.1:7989-29166 GCA_015107715.1 Tylochromis polylepis
CTGGCATCCAGAAAAAAAAAAAAAAAAAAGGGGGGGGTGGGGGGGGGGGGGGTCTGGGGCTAAGACAGACTCACAGCGATGGCATACATGGTGATGTTGTCTCTCTCGCTGTTTGTGACGGCCTGCACCAGGTGAGGACTGTCGTGTGATTCACCGTCTGTAATCACAATCATCACCTTCTGAGCTCCCGGCCGGCCGCCGCGCTGAAACGCCTCGGATCTGCACAGGAACATCAGATGATGTTCAGAAGATTCAAAGCTTTGAACGCTTTGTTCCGGCTAATGTTAGCTAGCTACTTAATGTACTTGCTGGCGTAGCTTGGTTGCAACCATTATCTCTATCTAAGCCCTCTGTGAAGGCACATTGTTAGTTTTTCATCCTTTCGTGGAGTTTGTTTTGGACTTTACTTGGTAGCCATCTTGGAGAGACTCAAACATGCAGTCTTTTGGAAATCCTTGGCCTTTAGCTGTGAGGCCAAGAAAAAGAAAGAGGAGCTAAGACCTCCAGAAGCTGATGGAGAAAGAAAGACTTATTTTGTCTAGACTCAAAACTGCTTTGCCTGAAAAATGCTGGAGATGCTTCATCTGTGGGTTCATGTTTGATAACTTCAATACTTTGCCCTATGGAATCAATTAATGTGGTTTAATTTTGGTAGATTTAGTAAATTATACACTAAGAAACTTTGATTCAGTCCATTTTCCCAACATGAATAAATGACTGAAACTCTCAGGGTTGAAATAGTATCAGACCAATAACTATTTAAGGATAAGTATGTGTGGGCCCAGCCCATTTCTATTAGGGGTCATAATTTGGTGTCGTACCGGGCCACGTTGATTCCCAATGCAGTCCTCGTTTCCTCACCACCTCTTTGGTCGATGCGCCTGGCAGCGTCCAGTACGTCCTCCACCGTCTGGTACTCATCCAGTGTGAACTCGTGGACCACCGAGGAGCCGTACTGAATGACTCCTACCTGCAGCCAAAATACAGCTCTGTCCACATGAACAATAAACCACTCATGCAGCACCTGTCACCTTCAAACTATGAATAGATTAACTCTCTGAGATCTAAGTCATCATAAGTGGTAACCCAAAATTTTGGAGAAGGTCAAAATTGACTTTTTTGGGAAAAAATGTGAATAGTTTTGGTGCTCCTTCTTCCCTGACTGGGAAAAACTTGGCATGACAATTTAATAAAAACAAGAATTATTCTGACTGTGTGAGGTTAGAGTCAGTCATTGACGATGACTCACACCTCAGAGGGTTAAAGGCACTAGTCTTTTGTATGCAGATAGGGCAGGAAACTCTCACTTGATCTGGTTCTAATCAAGAGATAAACTAACCTGTGTCTGACCTGGTCCAATGTAGAACTTGTGCAGGATGTTTATGAGGAAGTCTTGAACTTCATACCAGGGGTAAATGGAATTAGAACCATCCAGAACAATCACAATGTCCATGAACGTCTCACACCCTACGAGATTTTAAAAGAAAGTTAGAAACCAGATGGATGGACAGATGGACGGATGGACGGATGGAAGTGTACAGATTACTCTGCAGGGCAGGCGCGATGGTGTTGGACAGCTTGAAGTTTCGACCGACTCTGGAGCAGATCCCAGTGCTGTACAGGGAACTTCCACATTCATGAGACCAGAGTGGACCGCAGGTCTGAGGCAGCACACACCAAGTCAACAAACACAAGAGGAAGGAAGAAAATGAAAGCTTAATGACTTGGTGTGACGTGCAGAAACACATGAAATAAAACAAAACCAGTGACAACAGCAGAACCTCTGGACGGTGTTTGTGCTGTTGGTGCTTTTTAGTGGTTTAGGAGGTAGCGCGGGTCGTCTACTAATCAGAAGGTTAGTGGTTCGATCCTCAGCTCCTCTAGCCTGCATGTTAAAGTTTCCTTGACTGTAAATGTTAGGTTAAAAGCACTTAGGGAAAGGGTGAATAAACCTTGGAGTAAGAAAATACTTTAAGTGCTTAAAGGGAGTAGAAAAGTTCTATATACATATCAGTCTGTTCACCATTTTTAATACAAGTATCTGACAAAAAATATGGTTGCTGAGCAGTTAATTGTACCAACAGACAGTCCGAGAAGTCTGAGCTCCACTGAGCAAAATACTAGGATTTTAATTGGACATCACTTAGCACTAATTAGCAGGTATCAGGTAGCTTTAGTTCCAAAAACCAAACATGGGGCGACTAAAACATCTAAAAATACTGACGGCCACCAGTGCCACCCCTCAGCCTCCAGGTAGATGCACCTGTGATATCAGGTTGAAAATCCTAGGTAACATCTTTCTCAAGTTATGATGTTAATAAGATTTTCAGAAAACTTGACCTTGAGGTAATTATCTCTGAGATTGGAACTGGTCTGAGATTTTTGGTAGATGCACCATGGCATGAATTTGGAAATCCTACTTTGGCTCATTCTCGAGTTATCGTATTCCCAGAGTTGGGTGTCCGCGCCCCCCAGCAGGGTGATGGAGGTCGCATGGTACTCTAACTCCAACCCCCAGTCATCACTGTCAAAAATAATGGCGGCCATTTCACTTCCCTCTGCTCCGTTCTTAAAGCCCACTACCTCAGCTTTGATTCTGGTGGTGACTGGAAAATCGAATTCCTTTGCCTTTATTGTGATGAACTCTCTCAGTGGGACTCACCACAAAGCTGCTGTCTTTGGGGTTGGAGGTCAGCGTCATTCCCAGCCTCATCTTGTCCTTCCTCTCAGACACGTTGTTCAGAGTGAGTCTCCCTGATCACAGCCAGAGCAAATGTTTCGTGAGTTTGAGCTGAATGTTTTATTGTGTTTTCCTGTGAAAGTCCTGAAGCTTTCTTCATTCAGCAGTTCCTGCTGTCTGAAACATCTAATGGAAGCATTCCTACATACAACAGCATCTCCACTTCAAAGGGCTGACAAAGCAGTGAGCCGCAGGTAGCGACAAACCAGTATAATATACCGACATGAAACCTGAAACCAAAATGATGACACCATCGTGAAAATATCTTCATCATGAGGTCCACGGCCTTCCTCCTGCAGGTTTCACTCTGACGTCTGTGACAGTTTACACACCTGAGAGCACCTGCTCATCGATATTCATGCACTGCTGCTCACCCAGGTTGAGTCGGCTGCAGTTTGCAGAGTTCCTGCCGTCCAGCGGGCATCGGTACACATCGCCAGTCTGCTTCTTCCCTGTGGACTCAAAGGGAGCTCCAACCAGCAACCTGCAACCACACGCACAGTTTGAATCACAAACTTTATTTATAACGCACAAGTCACGAGTTCTAGAAAAAGAAGGACTCGTCCTCGCAGTGAGGATTACAGATGAACGCCGGTATAATTACAAATAAAATAAATGATTATGCCCTTAGTTGCAGGCTGTGTTATGCTACGCACTGAACTTAAGAACTCTGATTATTTTGCTCCTAAAGTATGTGTAACCTGAAGCATTATGTCTAGTACACTGTCTCTTCCATCTTTGTCCAGGCTCAAAGCAAAGAGGAGGTAGGTGCTAGGATTAGCCTGAGTGTTCAGAGGCTGTGAAAGACAGAAATTTTGTTGCAGGAAGTTTCTGCACCATGATTAAGGTAGCTGTCACTCCCATCCTCCACGAAAGAGCAGACTATAATCTTTTCAGAGCTATACAAGCCTACAGTGTCTGTCTGATATGAAAACTTGATGTTTTGTGGTCTGTTAATCCTTTAATTGGATTGTTTTTGGTTGGGTTTTGGCACAGTATGAGCTGTTTTCAAATCACAGACCTTTAAGGATTCTTGGTATTTTTCTCCACATACAGAAACTTTTTCACTTCCCCTCCTGCACTCAGAGGTCAGTCCTCGTGGCAGCGGTCATGTTAGACACAGATCCTGCTGCCACTGTTACACGCAGCAGGCGGGTTATTAGTGTTAACCAGCGTAAACGCCACCACATGTGGCCTTAGTGGCGGTTCTGGGAAGAGGGTTGACTCACATACCAGAGGAGCTGCTGCGGCAGAGCGCTAACCCTCAATCTGCTAAAGTGTCTCCTGTCCACATCAAACGGCGGAAAAAGCAGCGCTGACAAACCACATCCCAGAACACAGACGGCCCGGGTTCACATCCTGCAGACAGAAGCACGCCTCCGAGCCTCTGACATCATCCCGCCATGCTGATCACTTCCTGAGCAGGTGATGTTATTTAGCTTTTGGTGAAACTTCAAACTGCACCAGCTCTTCTGCTGCTGTTTACTGGACTCTTTGTCATTTAATTGATGATCTCCGGGATGTTTTCCCAGAAAACAACAGCTCGAAGGTGAAGCCTGATAAATGTACCAGCGTAGACGCTGCTGGAGTTAAAAGTGCTGATCTTCTATCAGACGATCACGGTGTTGCAGACTTTCTGGAGTAATGCAATTACAGTTCAACCCAAGCTTTCTGCCTGCTCCTCTCACAGGTTTGATGGGTTTTATGACCGCTTCATCTTTGTCTTTGACAGCCCTGCTCACTCCACCGCAGACAGAAAGAAAGCTGAATGCTTCTCTGAATAGTTCTTCATAGTTTTGGAGCTTTGCTTTGGATCATTGTCATGTTGGAGAAAAGAAACAGGCTGCTGCAGTTCACAAGCTCTGGCCTTGTTCCTGCACAAATATCCCAGTTTACCACCACTGAAGAGCCCCAAACCAGCCTGTGTGGAAGACAGCGTCAGCCATGCCTTCATCCTCTGTTCTTCTTTTTAATGCCACTCATTCCCCCACTCATGAACATTACGGTGAGAGACGATGACCTCACGTCACAGCTTTTATGATCAATTTAAATGAAAACAAGTGTTCCTTTATTCCAAGATCTTTTCTTGGTGATGCCACACTTTTAGGCCATCGCTTGTGTTTCTTAGCGTAGTCCTTCTCCTCGTCTCTCCTCGTGTTCTCTGTCCGTCACTTCCTGTTTTATTTTGGTCACAGCCTGTGCGATCGTCTGCCCCGCCCTCGTCAGATTCAACTGTTCTATGTATATTATGTCCTGTCCAATTCAGACAATTTAATTACATGTACATTTTGTTATAAGTAACAAAATTTTGCACATGTAAAGCGTTGAATTTAATCGAGTCTGGTCAAATAAAATTTATGTGACATGGTACACATTCAGGTTATACCAAGCACATTTTCCCTAATGATTAATTGTTTCATAATAAACAGTTCTTGCAGCTGGCTGTTACTGAAGGAATGCAAGTCAAAGCCTCTGATAGCAGTTTGGTTCTGGTGGCTGATCGGCCTCTGATGGCTCACTGAGGTGAGCAGAAAAACACACACACACACGGACAACAGCATGAATCCCAGCTGAGAAAACACACGCACAGCCAGGGGTTTGACCTCAGATGTAAGTGAGGTCATGGCAGGTCAACAAGTCTGACCTCTAACGGCGTGCGGGGTTCCTTCGGTGTCGGCTCTGAGACGCGCGAGCCGTCGCTCACACAGATGTAAATGAGGCAGATGTTTGCTCTCTGTTACTTTCGACCACCTTATGAGCAACACGTCTGCCGTCTAAGTGGAGCGACACTCGATTTTGTTGCAGTTTTGTTGTTATTTTATGAATTTTGATGTTTCAGGGAAGAAATGTGAGCAGGCGAATGGAGACGTGCACCCGAACCAGTCGGTGAGTGAGTAATCAATCCTCACTCGTACTTCGAGGGAATCACAGACAGCAGATCAGATTAATACGGAACAAAGAAGGAAAAACAAGGACGAGTAACCTCTGACTCGCTCCTGCGAGCGACGCTGCTTTTGCACTGTGATTTGTGCACTTTGGGACTACAAGGAGGAAAAAGTGAAACTCGTGTTGTACACGGTTAAACAAAACCAGATAAATATCCAAACCAGGACACGTAGCAAAAGGACAAACAGACTCGATAAGAGATGCATGAGGACATTTCCTCTAATGTTACAGACTCAGGTGACCTTTTTCAGCAAACAGCTTCCAGTTTTTGCTTCAACATATTTGAAAGCTTGCACAGAATCCACCGTCTGACCCATAAGGCACGCGAGCTATCAGCGCATTTTCTGAAATCGATATCAGCCATCACTTGTCTTAGAGATGTTTAAAGGAAGAATCAAACTAATGAAGCCGTTTGAAAATGATGAAAACAGCTTCCTGATCAAAGCCAGCTCGTCCTAACTCCCGTGGCGGCTTCGGCTTTGGCGTCTCCACGCAATGAGCGAGGCACCGAGGAACATGGAGCTGCCAGTGAGGAGACCACAGCTTCACTTCATGGTCTCAACCCTGCATGTTGAAAGTTCACTCCTGTGAGTACCCGCTGCATTAAAATGCAACCTTACAGAGTCGCGACCGACCCACACTGAGCTTCAAGAGTGCCCAACGAGCTCCATGGAGGAGAGGAATGCTCCAGAGCTCCTACAGCCTTCTCTCACAAAAATAAACTGTGTCCAGAATGCTTATGCTGTTACACAAAAACGTTCAAAGGACAACCTCTCTGCCTGATCAAAGCCTTGCTCTTGTCTGGACGACCTCCAGCATAAAGAGAAGGTGAACTATCCGCCTGATGGTTAGCGCTCAGGTCAGAGCAGCATCCCTGACATCCACTGCTATCCCTACAACATCTGTTTCACAAAAGTCTTTCTTATTTCTTTGGGTGGCTGTAGTTCAGGAAGAAGACCAGATGATCATCTGTTAACCTGAAGGTTGATGGTTCGATCCCTGGCTGCTCCAGTCTGTATGCTAAAGTGTTCTTGGCCAAGACACTGAAGCCCAGGTACTCCCGATGAGTCCATTGGAGTGTGAGTGTTAGATAGAAAGTACGTAGGTGTAGAGAAAGTGCTTGTGTGAATGAGACGTGTAGTATAAAGTGTCCATTCACCATTTCAGTGGACCACAGTGCGTCCAGCTGCAGACCGCCACCCACTGAAAACATCTGGAGCTTCATGAAACCAAAATAATGATCATTGTAATTTCCATGAAAAGGTGCATTCTGACCTAAACCACAATCTTTTTATTAACCCGAACAAACAGGACTTTAAACCGCAGCTTTAAAAAGTTGAACGTTTGCTCAAGAAACCACCACGTCCTTCTCCTCCTCGATACACAGAGCAGGCTCTGTGGAAGAAATGAAGAAAAACGAATTACTGATCACAGCAGCACTTTCCTGATGGAGGTCTTCTGACACAAGATTGATCTGCTGGTTTCAAATCCATACAGCTGAAACAGGTAACAGGCGGTGGTCACAGAGCCTGATGGTTTATTGGTACAAAGAATTCTCCCATAAACTGAGGAATATTAAGGATAATTGGGAGGACAGAAGGCGATCATTGTGCCTCCGTGCTTAGTATCTGCTTAGAAGCCAAACACCTGAAATGCAGATTTCACCAGGCAGAAAAACAATCCTGCTGAATTACCATGTCAGATTCCCCCTTAACAACACACACACACACTCACAAGGAGAGAGGCGAGCGGCGTGATGGGCTTCGCAGAGGGAGGCTGGGGAATAACGAACCACAACACATAGTTTCCAGATCCAGCACTCCGCCTCCAGATGCAGGAGAGACTGCTCGCAAGACAAATGCAAATACTTTCCACTTGTTTACCTGAGACTTCAAAAGGAAGAGAGATTCTGTAATCCTGGAGGATCGCGAGGTATTCGTCACGGCTGAAAGAGTTTCCAGATAACAAAAAAACTGCTGCACAATCTCACCTGCAACCGCAGACAGACGCTGGGAGGAAAACAACAGCGTGACATAATTAATGAAGTGCTTACAGGTTTCTGCCGCTCGAGTCATCAAACTTCATTTTCTGCAGTGGGCTCTTCTGATTCCCAGGTGCCGAACAAACACTCGCTTACACCGCCAATCGTTTCATTCTTTCCACTGATTCTGAACTTTATTTAAAAGATTTCAAACAGCAGCACATCATGCCAAGCTCTAAAGAACCAAAGTCAGTGACATCTATCAGTCTGAAAGGTTACAGACACATTTGAAAGACTTTGGGAGTCCAGTGAACCACAGTGAGATCCGTTATCCGCACATGGAGGAAACCTGGAACAGAGCTGAACCTTCCCAGGAGCAGCATCGACGACTCATTCAGGATGTCACAGAAGAACCCAGAACAGCATCTACTCAGCTCAGTTAAGGTCAGAGGTCATGATTCAATGATAAGAAAGAGACTGAGGGAAAATGGCCTCCATGGGAGAGTCCAAGGAGAAAACCACTGCTGACCAAAACGATCACAAAGGCTCATCTCACATCTGCCAGAAAACATCTGGATGATCCCCGAGAGGTTTGAGTCCTGTTACATCTGATGAGAGAACATCCCAGCAGCAGGCAGACACGGTGGTGGTAGCGTGATGGTCTGGGCTGCTCCGCTGCTTCAGGACGACTCGCTGTTGTTGTCCTGAAGGAGGATGTCCACCCAGCAGTTCATGCCATGAAGCTCAAGAGCACTCAGCTTATGAAGCAGGTCAATGATCCAAATGAAGGTCTTGGAGTGGCCAGAATTAGCATGACCTCATACAGCCGCTCATGCTGGAAAACCCTCCAGTGTGTCTGAAGTGAAACAATCCTGAAAAGAAGAGTCGACCAAAATTCCTCCCCAGTGATGTGAAAGACTCACTGAAGGTATCACAAACACGTGACTGCAGTTCTTGCTGCTGAGGGTGGAACAACCAGTTATCAGGTCTAGGGGCAGTTACATTTGCACACACGGCAGGTAGGTTTCCCTTAATGAATGAAATCTTTTGAAAAGTGGTTTTGTGGTTTTCTTTGTCTAATATCAGATAGTTTTCCACAGCTCTGTGCAGTGGGACTTCATTGTTGTTTTTAGGGAGGAGATCAAATCAGATTGAGTTTTACCAGGACTTGATCAGTTTCTCAATATTCCTAATATTCCATTTTTATTCCATCTTCATCTCAAGCTCCTTTGCATTTTCATATTTCTTTTTAAAGCCATCTTCTTTCATCCAACTTTAACACACCTCATCTCCTCTGAAGGCCCGCTGAGAGCCCATGAAGGATGAAAATATAAAGATGAAGGATGGGAGAGCAGACTGAGAGGGGAGCCAAGGACAAACTGTACAGGAACGAGTGTTTGCACGGGAACGCGAGAGTGACGAGCTGCGATGCCGCCGGAGCAGACCTGCGTTATGAAATCCGGATTTTCAGCAGTAAGAACTATAAATAACGTCAACATGCTCTGCAGAAAAATGTTCCACATTTCAGACTCGTTGGTGGAAAATGTGTCAGCCTAACATGATCTTGACATCTCGACATAATTCACAGCCACGCTGCAGAGGGAGGACAGAAACAGACGAGCAGCTTTCCAAGTCAAAGGTATTTCAGCTCGCCGGCCCAGAACATACAAACCTGCTGCCTTCAGATGGGCCAGCATTCAATCCCAGCATTCAACTGTTATCGTTCATTCTCAACCAGACACGTAGACATGCAGACACCATCTATTCTGTCCTCGCCTGGAGATGTTCAGCTTAAGCTGAGCCTCATTATCCCCCGAGGAGACGAGAACATTTTCCTAAAAGTCTGTCCAGATTTAAACGTGTTTGAAGCCTCGAGATGGAGCGTTTCACCATCGCCGACCGGACACGATGAGCAAGAAACCGAGAGATGCTGGGTCTTATCGGTCACAAAGTAGCCCCGCCCTGAATCCTCGCCTGCTTCCTCTGTGACGCTAACAGGTCAGGTCATTTCCAAAACGGACATCACGTTTAATTCAGTCAGACCTGAAACTCATGAGGGAAGACTTCACTGAGCTCGGCAGGCTCATTTTTTCATAGACCTCCTCTAGTCAGACTTTACAGGTGTCGCCCCCTGCTGGCTGTTAAAGTAATGCAGGTTTGAGGCTTGTTTTTCACACCAGTAAGCTGCCGCCATCTTTTCACTTCAGTCTACACCTGAGCTACACCTGACTGCACCTGTCAGTGGAGCTATTCTGAGCTATTTGGACCTTGAAAAAGTTAATGAACGAAGGCATCTAACAGAACGGGTTTCCGGATGCGACGCCGGGATTCTCACCACTGCTGTCCTCCCGCCTCATGCTGCTGCACCGTATACCCAAACTGAGCTTCTTTAGACCCAGCGAAGATCTTGAAGTTCTTCGTGTCAAAGTTGAAACAGAGCTGCAGATCTGAAAGACAGAAAAAGGTTTGCTTTTATTCACCGCCCATTAAAACCAGTCCACAGTGAGTCCTGCAGCCACGTGAGCTGGAAACGGACCAACAAAGTGAAAGCAGCTGTAACGCAGGCTGGGATCATTTCAGCTCAGAAACTCTGCTATCACCTGATCACTATCTGCTGAACGCACGCTGCGCAGGGGACCCCTTCTAGTCTCCTTATTTCCTATCACGTGTCTCCTGTTCTGAAATCATAGGTGTAGATTTCAAGGGGGATGCAGGGGGAACAGCCACCTCTAATATACAGAATCTGTGCATTTGTCCTCTTTCAGGAGTGAAAAAATACCATAGTATTACTAGATTGGGTCACAGAGTGGACTTTTTCTGCAGCAGCGGGTCACGTTTTACTCCTAAGACATGAACTATGAATTAATACAATCTCTGAATGTTTTGTAGTTAACACGGTTATCTCTAACACGTATGAGCCAGCAGTAGAAGTGATTTCAGTCGGCATCTCCTCCTTTCCTTTGGAGCACAAACAGCAGGTTGGGAAAAGCTGAAGAGCCAGAAAGGAAAGAGGACAGGAAGGCTGACGTGATGACATATTTTTAAAAGACAATATCTTCAAGTTCTCGTCTCTTTTTTTGTTATAGCGTTGCTGCTAACTCATCTTAAAAAACACGGACGTGTGTGGGAATGTTTTAAACATCATCTGAGCCGTGAAAGTAAAGGCTGCAGCAACCTAACTTCATCATGAACCTACTGACGTATACAGTATCTCTCTATTCAGTTCCATTCAGTTTTTATTTATATATCACCAAATCACAGCAGCAATCACCTCAAGGTGCTTCATACTGCAAGGAAAACCCCAACCATTAGATGACCTCCTGTGAGCAAGCACTTGGCGACAGTGGGAAGGAAAAACTCCCTCATAACAGGAAGAAACCTCCGGCAGAAGATGGGGAATAGTATTTGGTTTTTCAAAAATTTCACATTACCAAAAATTTCTTATGCTGTACGTAAATTTACATAAATTATAACTTGTGTATTTGCAAGCATATATATATATATATATATATTATGATTATAATCATAATATACTGAAATTCCATTTACTTACAGGGGAACAGCGCCTTTAGTCGTGGGCCGTATCTTGAAGTGTTACGGAGCTTTTTATTTTGATGTTTTTTTTAGTTTTGGACTCTTGTCTTCCTTTGTCATCTCTATTTGTCATTTTGTCTTCCTGTTTTATTTTGGTAGTCTCTTTTCTTTGTGTGTCTGTTTGGCTTTTTTCTTCCTGGTAGTGTTCTGTTCTCACCTGTGTCCTGTTGTCTACTCAGACCCCAGTGTGTACACACAGTATGGTCCTGTCTTGCCTTAGGTCTCTGTCCTGTGTTAATGCCCACCATTTACCTCATATGATCTGATCTAATCCCATAACTCATCCATGTCATCTGATCCCATGTCATGGTAGATCTGATGTAATCTCGTTGGTTGGTTTTGTGTCTTTCCTCCTGCTCAGTTGACTTTATCTGCCCTCAGCTTGTTAAATTTTCTCATTGAGAGCGTTTCTGGTTACGGGATCATCTGATTGGCTGATACAGAATTCAGGCCAAATGAACCTGGTTTAAAATGCATAGGGCATTAATTCATAACCTTTTGATCTCACTGTGACCTTTTGACATTTTGCTTTTTGTCTGTGTGCTGCTGAAGTATTTCCTGAGCGCTCCGGTTCACTTCTCCCAGCTGTGTAAATGAGCGGAGCGATTGGGAAACTGGGCGTGCTGCCGGGATCGTTGGCCAGCAGTGGTGATGAGTTTGGCTGCTGAGGATGAAAATGAAAGACGCTGGAAGCAAGACGAGTCGTGTTTGTTTCCTCGTGGCCGAGAGGAATCTGCTCCTGTTTGAGCCGGGCCAAGAATCCGAGCAGGGATCGATCCGGGTCTGACAGTCGCTGATGTGGACAATCATCCCAATCTGTGTTCAGTGACAGGTTTTTCCACTTGTGTCTGAGCTGTGCTCATAATTGAAGGCAGATTAGAATCCAGATGCAGTTCAATATCAGCTGTGAGATTAGTTTTGTTCCCGTTTCCACAAAAGTCTCCACTTTCTTTAGAACAGTTCAAAGATGGGAGTGTTTCATGATCGGTGCTCGACAAGCTGCCAAAGCCCATCTGTGTTGCTTCCTGCAGCCGGCAGGCAGACGGCAGGCTGACTGCTCAACGGTAACTCTTCAGGCACATACGAGGCAGTGGGGGTCAGAGGTCACAGCCCCTAACTCTCTGCAGATAGCACACACTGATCTGCTTTTAGCACTTCTAACCCAGAGGTCTCCGTCACAGCACTCCACACATGAAAAGGACATATGTGGGTGAGCCGAGGCCAGAAAACAGCAGATGGGCCACATTCCTATCACATGCTGTACTCCATTAGAAAATCATCTCTTTACAGTGTTGGTTTGTAATAAGCTTCAGCCTATAAATATGGGTTTGGGTTTATAATAACTGGATCAGTCGTGATCTGGATCAGATCCCGACTAAAAAAGCCGGATCTGTTATAGGCACAACATGCCGATCGATTAGTTGATCTGTTCTCTGAGTTATTTTGTCTTTTCTGTGCCATGTGTTGGCATCAGCTGGTAGTTCTTCATATGTCTGCAAACTTTGGTCACAATGAGCTGGCAAACCTGCAGAGCTCAAACGTGACGATGTTCAGTCAGAGAGACGCCAGATGAGGTGGAAGCTGGAAGGACGCTGCTTTGGTTTAACACAAACTGGGAAGATTTTACTGTGTTATCTTGTGTGAGGAGGAACTAGCAGGACTGGAAGTGACAGCAGCCACATGACTATTAGACTAATCAAGGACTTCATGAAGCGACGTTGAGGAACAGGTCCTGCCGAGTTCCTGATGTCGGAACAGGACTTGGCTCCAAGGGCTGAGGGAATGGAAAAAGTTGGATTTGTGCATCCTGACTTCATAAAATTAAAAACTATGTTGTTTCATCTGCCAACAAACATCTGGATGATCCCCGAGACTCCTGGGAAAATATTCTGTGGACTGACGAGACAAAACCTGAACTTTCTGGAAGGTTTGAGTCCCGCTGCATCTGCATCAAACTAGCAGCGTTTCATAAAGCGAACGTCCCAGCAACAGGCAGACACGGTGGTGGGAGTGTGATGGTCTGGGCTGCTCTGCTGCTTCAGGACGACTCGCTGTAACTGAGGGAACCATGAATTCTACTCTCTACCAGAAAACCTTGAAGGCAGCATGACAATGATCAGAAACACAGCAGCAAGTCCACCTCTGATTGGCTCAAAGAAGAAAATGAAGTTTTGGAGTGGCCAAAATTAAATCACCGTGACCTTAAACAGCCGCTCATGCTGGAAAACCCTTCAATGTGTCAGAATTCAAACAATCCTGAAAAGAAGCCAAAATTCCTCCACAGTGATGTAAAAGACTCACTGAAGGCATCACAAACAGGTGACGGCGGGTGGAACAACCAGTTATCAGGTTTAGGGGCAGTTACTTTTGCACACAGGGCGGGTAGGTTTGATAACTTTGTTCCCTTAATGAATGAAATCGTAATTTAAAAAGTGCACTTTGTGTTTACTCTGCAACTATCTCCAAAATACGTAAACAGCACCACGAGCTGGAAGATCGAAATGTATCCGCCCCTTTAATCTGTTACACATAACACTGACCTCTGACCTCACAAACACGTCACCACCTTCGTCAAAGGTCTGACAGAACGTCTCGAGGAACAGACTGTTTTTAAATATCTTCAAAAACGTCATTTTTTCCAGTGAAGTTTGGTGTCAAACTTTCTGCTTACATAAGACGACACGTATCAAAGATCATGCTGATCATCATCCAGAGCAGGCTGAGCTGCTCCCAGAGCTGGCTGCACCATTAATCACTCTGCTTTCTTTAGTTATATAAAAGTTTTTTATGTATCAGAAAATTTTCAGGCTGTTCTGTCCCTGAAGCAGACAAAATCACAGCAGCGCGCTGCATGTCTGTGGTTTGTGTAAAACGCCAAAACCAGCAGAAACACGAGAAGCTTTTCAGCTTTCGCTTTGTTTTGTTACTGTGCCTGGAGGTGGGTGTAGAGACAGCTCTGAGTGGCAGGTTAATCGGTTTCCAGATGAGGTGAAATCAGATTCAAACAGCCCAGGAAGGAGTTCTCAGAGAGCCTGTCGAGGGGGGCGTGGTAACTAATGACTTCAGCGTCCAGCGCAACCAACCACAAACCGACGAGCAGCAACAACAGCGAGCGTAAAGATCTGCCTAAAAGCCACGGCGTGCCATGAAATCATTTTATCCTCTGACATCCTGCAGAAAGCCTCATTGCCCTGCAGCGAGAGAGACGGCCGAACCTCAGGGGGAAACATCCCGAACCTCCGGCCATCACACCAAAATGCACTAATTCAATAAAGTGAGGAGAGGGACGGCTTCAGTGTGAGGAAACACAGTTTAATCAGAGGAAATCAGGAAAAATGGTTCCTGAGACCATCCGCTGGGACTGAGGAGGGCCAGTCTGTAATCCAACACCACAGTGCTGCAGCCTGAGGATGGAGACATCCGCCAGCTCCAACACACCCACGCATGCTTTCTAACAGATCTCACAAAATAAAATGATGTTCCTGTCATTTCCCGTTTTATTTTGAAGTTACTCCCTTTACATCTTACTGCTGTCAGCTTCCTGCCTTTGTTGTTTTCCCACACAGGTGGTCAGGTGATCACTCCACACAGCAGGAATGCTGTTTCCTGCCCGCTCACGCTTCCTTAAAAGTATTCCGTTTTCTTTTCCTACTTTAGTTTTTCCTTGTACGTTTTTTTTTGTTTCCTCGCACTCCTGCTTCCCCTGATGGACTGCTCAGCCTGGACTGAAACACCTGGGTTTCATTTGGGTCTTTTTACCTGTGAATTCTTGCCTTGTACTACCATCAGGTAGTACAAATAAGCACGGCACCTTTTTAATGGATTTTGGAATATTCCAATTTAGTCTGAAAGTTGTTGGTGAAGCTTCAGCGTTCCCTCTCTTCATCGAGGTAAATGCAAAACCAGCGAAAACCTCTTCTCTGAGGCTTCAATCTTCAAAGACTCTGCAGTTCCCCTGGCGTCCAGCAGAGGCAGCAGTGAGTCAGTCCCTATAGACTCCCATGTTAAAACTTTACAGGAGAAATAAACATGTTTGATGACTTACTGTTTGATGTCTGTAGTTAATTTCTCCCTTCATACCACCAAAAGAATATTTTTACTAGCTCTATTAAAGTTTGAAGTTTGCATTAAGGGCCTTCAGCGTGTCAGAAACCACTGTCAGCTGGCTACATCCATCTTTTGCACACTGCTCTCCACACACCTCAGTGTCTGAAGCAGCCAATACTCCAATTTAAAATCTTCCTCCTCATCTGCTCACGAACTCTCTGCTGCGCCTCAGCAGCAAAACACTCGGCGAGCTGCACGTGACGTCTTTGTTTTGCTTCGTCTGCGCATGCGGGTCTCTTCAGGACCGCAACCAGCTTCATGCTAAACTGATCTGAACACCTGAACTAAGCAAAAAGGATCTGTGTGCACTCATGCTCATGAAGGCTTACTGTGTCTGTAAAATGTTAGAAAGTCTCACAGAGGCTCATAAATGTGAGAAGTTTTAACAAACCAGAGCATCAAACAGTGCAGCGCAGCCTGTCAGAATATTGCAGAAAGTTCTATTAATAAAGTTTTACATCCATTTTTTGGGGTGGCATTAATACATTTCCATCTATCTCCTAATGAAATGAACTTTGGGTAGATAAAGGAAAGTCCAGATGTTGTAGCAGAGGAACTGCAGCCAGTCTGCAGTTTCAAAGAGGAAACAGAGAAAAAATCAGTTTAAACTTTTGTTGCTTTTCTTCCTTTCTGTCCAGCTTTTGGACCTGGACTCAAACTCCTCATCTTGCCGGTGGACCATCAGCAGCACCTGTCTGATGTGACCTCTCTGACCCGCTCTGTGTTACTTGTTGCATCGCTCACCTGGCAGGAAACTGTAGGTCCACAGCAGCAGAAGGTGGTGATAATCCATGAGTGCGTCTGAGAGAGAACTGAAATAAACAGTGTGAGTGAGTCCCAGCTCTGCTGCTCTGATGTGTGAAGAAGAGAGGAGGAGGAGGAGGAGGAGTAAATGCACCTCCTCCTGCCTCATGTGTCTGATTTTTTTAAAGAGCCTCTTAAAGGTCACCTTTTCTTTTCACAACAGGAGCTTTAATGTCTCGGTCGCTGCACAAACAGGAAATGCCTCCATCTGACTCTGTGATTCCACACGATGTTGAAGCCCAGATGTGAACATCTGCCCAGGACTCCCCAGGAGTGCTGGGATAATAGTTAAACAGTCAGGAAGTGCATCCTACCACAGTGCTGAGCAGTTTCAAATAAATATGTAAATACATGTGTCCATTAGCACACTTAGAATTCTTTCTAAGTGCTTATGATCATTTTAATTGTCGTGTTTCAAACCTGCCAACAAAAAAAAGCTAAACCAAACCTGCACTTCCTGTCATGTCCACTTGAGGCTCCAAAAAACTGTATATAAAAGATGGACATGGTCACCATGATGTCACCTGTTGGTTTTGGACCCATTTTGAAACGTAAATTTTAGGATTGTGAGCGTGACTTTGTTACTTATTTGTTAGTTTTTGTTAGTTTGTCCGTTTTTTGGAGCCAGATGTGACCACGAGTGGGATCGAAGTGATACAGTATCAGCTAATGCTGCATCCACAAACTTTAAGCATGAATAGGATTTAAACAGGCGAGTAATAAAAACATCCTTCATGGAGAACTTAACTACAGAGACCAAACGGTTTGTGTATCGGGCTGTAAACATGTTTATTTCTGCTGTAAAGTTTCTGCTTGCTCATAGGGGGTCACATGATTGTTGGGTTTTCTCTGTATGTATTATTGTAGGATCTACCTTACAATATAAAGCGCCTGGAGGTGACTGTTGTTGAAATTTGCCGCTGTATAAATAAAACTGAATTTTATTTCTGGCCTTTATGCTATGCTAAGCTAAGCTAATCACCTGCCCTGACGTGGGGGAGGAGTTATTCGGATCATCTCAACCGTGACAGGAAGTGTTCTTCCACATGTTGAACTTGAAGCTGAGCTTATTGTTCTTGGATGGGACGAAACTCCAAAGTGTGTCTGTGTCAGCACACTTTCCACTCTGTTATTCACACACGCTCGCTCACAAACGTTCCCTCCCCGTCAATAAAAAGATGCTGGCGTGCGGCGAGCTGGACGCCGGCGTGCTGCTGTCACTCTGTCTGAAAAAACAAGTGGAAACTCGGAGCGAAAGCAGCAGAATTAAAGCGAAACAGATGGAAGAGCAGCCGAAGGTCGATCAGTGAGCACGACTCCCAGTTACTACATGACACTGATTATGTCCAGGTTCACTTTCACTCAGCCTCTGTTTGTTTCAGCTCTCACAGCTTATATTTATATTTCCCTGAGGATCATAGAATTACTTTTATCACACAGCAGGAATCAAATATGAGGTGAAAGCTGGAGAATTTTCAGTTCTTTATGTGTTAGTGTCCTGCACTGTTTTTATTTTTTTTATATGCCATCACAATTCAATTCACGATTTCCTAAAATCAAGCCAACTGTGATCCTAAGCTGAACATCCACACTGAAATCTGAGCTGGCCTGAGAGTGATTCCTTTCTGAGGCATTCAAGCATCTCATGTCGGAGCCACCATGAGCCCATAGGCTGTAGTTACGCCCTGAGCTGAAAGGCACGCTGCACTTCAACAATGCTCATTCAAAGCTGCAGAGGCCAAGAATGAAGACAGAATAGTTTGGGGTTTTTTAGCAGTGGTGGTGGTGGGGCTCGTCCAGTGCAGGAAATGGTTGGAAGCACTGGAATCGGAAACAGAGTTGGTATATCAGATATTCTGAGTCTCAGTGACACAGACCTGCAGCCTGTGACATGTCTGTCAGAAAGACTCATTTCTGGGTAAAACAGTCTCAGTGACATTACTGGACAGCTGTCATGTTGTATTTGTGTCCTCTGTTATGGACGTGTTGTACAAAGTTGTATTTTTCCAATATTTAGCTGAGCTTACTGGGTGTCAGGAAATTAAAGAGCCCTGTTTAAAGGCTCGGTGGCAGAGTTATGAGTCTGCAGTGTGGTTATTTTTGTGGATGAAATCACCACAAAGCACTTTGTCTTCTCGGCTGTGATGTTTTTCAGTCTGTATTTGTCGCCCTGTTGGCGGTTTTTGTGTCAGAGCTTCATGTTAATTCTGGTCTGTAGAATGTGACAGTCGAGGTTTTCTTGCTGTTTCACAGGTTTTTTTGAGCGTTTTTTGAGCGTTTTTTTTTTCACACCTTTGAGCGTAGATTTCTGTGGTTTGGTAGGGTTACACGTGTTTCCCCGTCTATGTCCCTGTCTCCATCGGCTGTTGTTTGTTTCTCTGTGTCAGTAGTTTTCTGCTTTCCTGTGAGCATGCCATGAAGTCAAACACCTGGGCACGAATGATTGATGGACCATCACCAACTTGTTTTTGATAATCAGTTTTTTTCTCTCTTCAGTAATCAGACAGGAATGTGTACTTACATGTACAGAGAATACTTTGAAATAGAGATTAGTGTACCTTACTGAAAAAAAGAATGGTAACCATCACAATCCAACTTCACTAAAAGCTCTTAAGGATCTTACATTAAATGGAAAACAATGCACCCAGTAAATATGTTTTTGTTCTAATAAATGGTGACTGGTAGAATAAAGTAGTCTGTACTATAACAGACTAATTCCAGACAGACTTGGTCATGGTTGGCTCCTCTCACTGAAGTTTACTGACAGCCATCCAATCAGGTCAGGCTGCAGCTTTGAACTGAGTCACCTGCATCATGTGCTCTGCACTCCGACAACTGCTCACAAACACGTAAATATGCTTATTTGATGGCAGTGAATACATTTTAACTTATCATTTTCATTTACATAAGTTACAAAGTGCTACAGACGATACAGATTCAGAAAAATAAGTCATACCTGCCATTGGGGGAAAATGGAAGAAGGTTAATACTCTGATCTAACTCCGTGGAGCAGATGTGATGATTGTCAATCAGCTGTTCTCACATCACATGTGATGAAGGCGCTGGAGAGTGTTTGGCCAGCCTCAGGTCACAGGTGAGAACATCTCTTGGTCCTCAGGAGTTTGAATATACACCAAAGCTGATGGTGCTGTTCCTATGTAGTTGGTAACAGCTGCACACTGCGAGTTGCCTCCTCTGATTTCTCAAATGCATTTAATACAATGTCATGAAATTCAGATTTAGTGTAGGTGGGTGTAAAACAGAAAACTAGCTTTATTAAAAGGCAAAGAAAAGTCCAGAACACACACAAAGTCCACAAGGAGAAAATTAAAAAACAGACGTCCAACAAGAGAACTGTGACCTGATTTTAAACACGTGGAGACAAAGAACAGAAGGAAGACGGCACTATAAATACACACAGGACTAATGAGGCACATGGGACACAGGTGATCACACAAGGGAAGTCACTATAAATGCAGAATAATAGAGACAAGAAACTATCAAAATAAAACAGGAAGTGAGAACCATAACTAAACTGGTAAACAGACACATGGATGAAGTTAACCTGAAAGAGCTGACACAGAAGGATGGAACAGGAAACACTGAGGGAAAAACAGAAACACTAATACAGACAGGAACTAAGAACCAGAGGTTTACATACATAAAAATCAATATGAACATAAATTTAAGGACCAAGGACAGAATAGTTTAAATGGAACTCGACACCAAGCAAAACCCCAGGATCCAGCTGCTGCAGCAGGAGCAGAGCGGAGCACTGGTGGATGGTCGGAGTACGGATGACGCTGATGATATCAATAACAGGCAATCTATGGAGACCACACATAATTTATATGCAAGTTAATAAAAAAAAAAATAAGACTTAAACATGGCGTGTGTGTAGATGGCTGGTCCACCAAAACACGGAGGTGGATATAGCGGCGCAGAGCAGTCAGGGACATCTCATCTCGTTTTTAGAACATTTTCCTCGACTATCTCCGATTGGATAAAAGTTTTATGGTAGAAAGTTTGAATATATATAATTGTATTGCTGTTAAAAAAAAAAAAACACTATAATGTTGTGAAATTTTAGCTTCATCAAAATACTTCATCAAATACTTTTCAAAATCTTTTGTTTTTTTTAATGGTCCTTCGAAAACGAAATCTCATGTTCATGTTTGAATATAAACATCTCAAAAACAATTAAAGATAAAATCCTGACATTTTCATTGGTCGTTGTTGCCATCAAAATAAACCAGGACCTGTCGTTTGGGACAGATACATAAAAAACTGTCTGAGTACTGGCTAGTTAAAATCCTGTCTTCCTTCTGCCGGAGGTTTCTTCCTGTTAAAAGGGAGTTTTTCCTTCCCACTTTCGCCTAAGTGCTTGTTCATAGGGGGTCATATGATTGTTGGGTTTTTCTCTGTATGTATTATTGTAGGGTCTACCTTACAATATAAAGCACCTTGAGGCGACTGTTGTTGTGATTTGGCGCCGTATAAATAAAATTGAATTGAATTAAAATATGAAAAAAAAATTATTGTAGTCCTGTAAAGCACCATATTTGAACACACACTAATACAAAAAAAAATCATATTGCCAAAAACAACCAGTGACAATGTCTTAATGGTATACAGTTATATTTCACAATATTATATATAACATGAAATTCTTAGTCTCAAAATGAAGAAAATGCTATTTTCATTCAACTTTCATGCTGGATTGAGCAAATATGACAAATTTTAGCTCAAAAACTAAAATATCAGTAGATAGTCTGATCTGAACAGAACTGATATCTGGAGTTTCCAGATGGTACTCTAATTATAACTGAGAAATTAGCCAATACTCAGACATTTTGTAATGTATCGGTCCCAAACTGCAGATCCTGATTCGTTTGGATGGTAACAAAGACCAGTGGAAATTTCAGGATTTTATCTTTTTGAGATATTTTAATGTGGAAAAAGGGGCCTGAAAGTCAGTTGGACAGTCCCTCTTTTATAAAAAAAA
>VVHJ01017507.1:3518-16607 GCA_015107715.1 Tylochromis polylepis
TGTGTTTAAAAGTTGTTTTTTTTTTTTTTTTTTTTGGGTTTTCAAACTCTATGCTTCATGCAAGTTATAAAAGAACTGTTATATAAAGAACAGCGTAAATGTATGCTGAGTTTACTTGTAATCAGTCATTCTTTGTCTTCGACCTTTAGTAAGTTAACATTTCCTTGCAGCCTTTTCAGGTGTCTGTAGTGTACTGATAAAATGCAGGTTCACATGTACCTGTATATTTGTGTACACACTGACACTGATAGCCTTCTGTACGCTCTGCTTTCCATTAATTAAATGCATTAAAGGATGCATATGAAACACTATTACTGAATTGGTCCTTAGGACAAAAAAACAAAACGCCTGTATCACCTTATCAAACAAGAACATACACGCATGTTTTCATAGTTTTTGCCTTTCTTTTAATGAAATAAACCAGTATCAGCACTAAAGGCATGTATTGTATTATATCTGTTGCATCATCATCATCAGTCATTGGTTTAAAAGCTGTTTCAACTGTTTGGAACCACTCCATTTTGGGGATTAGAACTGTGAAATTTCATTTATTTGCTCATTTATCCCCCACTCTTACAACCTCAAAGTGCATTTTGTATGCGCTAGGTTGAGCTACTGTATCCTGATCTACCGCTAAAATATCCAGCCTTACCGATTGCTCTGCTATCTATAACATTAGGTTCAGCAGCACCCTCCCACTCTCCATCTCTGAAGAGTTATTCTGCCATGTCTTTTCTCTCTTCTCAGTAGAAAGCCTTTCCCTAAAGCCTTTTATAAATCACTTCCCACTTCTTAGCTGAAATGCACTTTCATATTTGAAATATGCCAGGCTGGTGTGTGTGTGTGCGTGTGTGTGTGTGTGCGCATGTATATGTACTTGGAGGTGAACTGTCTTCCAAATGCATTCCTCGGGAAATATTAAGGGAAACACAAACAGATGCAGGCATTGCTTATTTCAAATCTAGTAGAAGTCTTTCCAATAAAGAAAAAGAAGTCAGAAGTGACACAAAAAAGTGTAATAAAGATGGAAACCAGACAAATTTTGCCTGTTTGAAAGTTTTAACACTGATCTGACCATCCCGGACAACTTCCATATTGGTGAGTGAGAGTGGAAAAATAGTTTTCCTTGATTTGATTTCGGAGACAGCCCAGAGTCAGCCCAAAAAAGCATTCATTTTACTTATTGGTTCCTTCTGTGTCTGGGGCAGCATCAGGAAAGTAAACACAGGAATGAGGTCTTGAAGAAGGTTCTGTCCAACCAAATGGCAAGAGAGCAATGTACTTGCTTGCTGAGAAGGTCAGCCCTTAATTCATTTTCCAGCTAGCTGCTGGAAAACTGACTGTATAAGGTTTGTATTTTCTGCAAAACATGCCCACCTTTGGTAGCTTTTCAACCTAAACTGGCGAAGTACACCTTTCAGTTGGGTCAGACCGAGCTCGAATCAAGACCAGACAGAGTTCCTTTGGGGTCTTGGTGGCCATTTTGGTCAATATCCAGCTACAATTGCAGTTTTAAGATCTTTCACAAACAAATCGGTTCAAGGGGGAAACAAACCAGACTCTGGTTCAGTCAGAGTAAACAGCACAGATTTGAGATGAAGACCAATGCTGGAAGGTGGCCATAAACACATCTTTTCAAGAGTTGATATTCCAGCTGAAGTGTATGTGTAAAGCGGACTGATGACCCCCTACAGAGATCCTGTCTTTGAACTTTATTTGCACCACTTGAAGACCTTTTCAGAGCAGTAATTTAAATTCATAGCAGAAAAAGCACGAACACAACTAAAATACTAATGATGGTCATACCAGTAATCCAGGGTGCACAATATGAGATCCATGAAACTTGCACCTGTTAATGGAATGCAGCAGTTAGTGATGTTATTAGCCGCACATGTGTGTCCGAGGAAAATCTCTGCCGTGAGAATGGTCAATTAAACTGCTTTTACACTTAGTCAGACCCTCAGACAAATTTGCCTCAGGTCGATCTTAAAACCTGGTTTTGATGTGATGAGTAGGAAAACTGTGTGTGTGTGTGTGTGTGTGTGTGTGTGTGTGAGAGAAAAAGAATGGCTTTGAGGCCGACACACCCACACAGATGTTTTCTGCTGTCTCATTAGACACTTGCTCATGCTTCAGTTCAGCTGCATCATAAAAGATTGATGGTAGTGTGTAACTGGAAGTAGCTAATTACACTTAAGTACGGTTCTTAGATGTATTTTACCAGGCTTGTAATTTTGACTGGTCAGTGGTTTGATCAATGTGCTCTCATCCAACCAAATTCTTACTGCTTGGGCGTGACTTTTACAAAAACGCTTTCAAGAAAGGGATTTTTGCATCATTTAATGTTAAAATGATTTTAGCTGTATTACAGCTTGCATGTTGACATTTGTGATTACCTTTTAATGCTACATGACTGACATTCATGCAGTATCATGTTGAAGGTTGATGGAGCTGAGAGAGAGGGAGGTGTAATTTATTCCACTCCAAGAGGTGCAATAAACCAGCAAGGGAGTGAAGATGTTGGTCAAGTGTCGTTTGTTCACACCCACACGATCTTAAGAAGAGTTTTCACCAGGTCAAATAAGTAAATGCTATGTGGTGGGTTTACCTTCAGTTTTTAAAGCATTTAAATCTCGATTAGAGTGAAAGAATAGATGGCAGAAGAAATTTCAGAAGGGTGATGGGTTGACCCAAATCAGAAGATCTGCTGTTCATCTGCTCTTTACAGAACTGAGTTCATCCCAGTAAATTCTTAAACACTCAGACTTTATTCAGTTACTCTGCAATGCACATCTGGACTCAAACCCTATTTAAAAAAAAAAATAATATATATATATATATAGAGAGAGAGAGAGAGAGAGAGATGACAAGTAATTCTTATAGTATTCTGTCAGCAGGCTATACAAAAATGAAAATTGACATTTTCTCAACCAGATAAACGCCACATAAATAATGATATGTAAATATTGAAATGTGCTGCCATTTTATCATCTGTCTACAGTCACAAGGAATTTTACATTTTCGTCCAGTGCATTTCCCACTTGTTTGCCTGTTTTTAGCTGTGTGCAACAACTTAGGAGGACAAAATAGCTCAAAGTTAGCCACTATACATATGTGCATTCAGCTTTCATAAACGGTTCAGTTCTGTCGTAGCGGTTTCTTCTTGTAAATTTAGGTTCTTCAGTTTCATTATGAACTGTTATGAAATCTCTGAACACAAAGCAGGAGGCACACACACTCATCAAAGTCTTATGCTGTCATGCAGCATTTGTTGGCAGGGCACCTTTGCCTTTGAAGAAATCCAGGTGGATTAGTTATTGATTCCCCATCATGACTGTACATCATCTTTTTCTCTTATTTTCACCTCCAACCAATGGGGAGAACACTCTCTGGGTCTTTTTGTCTGACTTTGATTTTTGATGGCATTTCTGCACGAGTACACTTTGTCATATGTTTCCTGCATGTAGAGTTATGTGGGATTTTGTATGTCAGTTTTAGGTTCATTCATTAAAAGGGACTGTCTGTGCCAGACCACTTTCCTGAGACATTAAAGTCTGCCTCTGTTTCATCCACTGTGAGCTCAGAATGTATTTCTACACTGTAGAGTCTTTCCCTGCCTCCAGCCAAGTGGGTTTATCCAGACAGACAGCTGGATAAACAGACTTCTGTGGGCATAGCCTTCAACTCTCTGCAGCCTCTCAAAGCCTAGTGCACATCTACAATGATGACAGTTTTATTTCTGTAGATGGACTGGGTAATGGTTATGTATATTAGAAAGTTTTGTGATATGTGTTTGTGTTACACAGAGAGAGAGAGTGGACTCGGGCAATAGGCATGAGGTTGTACATACTGTATGATTTATGATCTTTATGCTGCAGAGGATTTTTGTGGTCTGCTTCCAACTGGTGCTGGATGGTTCCTAGAAGTTGCTTGAAGGCTTTTATGATTGATTTTTTTCCTTTTGTTTGCACTGTATTTACCTACTGTTGTAATTCAGTGTCCCCATACTGTTGCTGCTTCTGTCAATTCTGAATAAATGAATATATCTGTTGCATTTATTCATGTCCTACAGGAGGGATCCACTTGCTTTTCAGGGGTTTCATATTTTTTTTGATTTCTTGTTTAAAAGGGGTTTTTGTGGATGTCTGCTCATCCAAGTAGAGGGTCTAAGAAAAAAAATTACACTAAAACTGCCCTCTGTAAAATGAACATGCTGAACTTTGATTTTTCTTCCTTTTTCTTCCGGAATTGAGTTGTAGTAACTGATTACTGTCTTTAAATGTGCACAAAGTAGTACCTGAACAGAACTTTGAAAATAAACACTAGTTGACCAGTTCAGCGCCTTGCCTGATGAACTAACACTGCACCATAAGTTTAGCCTAGTTTTGGAAACGTCAAACTACAGCCTGCTGCATTGATGGAAGGAGTGTTATTCTGGCTTATGTAAATTACACTGAATTGTGCAGCCCAGCATCAGCAATAGTGTCTGACCCAGCGTGAGATACTTAAGAAAACTCTCACCCACCCCCAAAAAAAGAGCAGAGAACAGAAAGAAACCAGAGAGTAGAAAACCAGATGCATGCATATGCAGCAGATGTTGTAGATGTGAAGTTGTAACTTATACCGTTGTGCTAATATTAGTGGAGTGGGTCTAATAAAATAAGCCAAAGAAGTAGTTATTCACATTACAGCCACATTGAAGCCCCAAGGTACTAGGTAGGTGTGGTAGGTTTTAGTGTAAAGGGTAAATGAACATGATAGCTTGGAGCCTACTAGTACAGGAGGTTGTTGACAAGGCCTAGCTTTTCCACACAGCTCAGCAGAGAAGTACAACAGTCCTGGAAGCAAATAACACAAATCATCTGAGGAGAAGAGGCAGCAGGGCAAATTGCATCTTAGCAGGGGAGGAAACGCACATCCAGTACAAATGGCAAACTATTGATCGGAAGGCCAGACTTTCAGGACAATTGAATGTAAAGAATCTGACCCACGTGTGACAGGGAAGGTGGGGTCTATTGTATCTCTGTAGGAAATATTGATTGGAGTGTATGGTCCTGAACTTTACCAGTGTCAGTTTTAGTGAAGCTGTGCTATTCTGCTGACTGTGTGCAGTGTGATCTAGTATGTAGAATACCAGCAGTTCACATAATAGGGTGACACTTTTTATTTGTCAGGAATTCAGAAGACTGAAACTCAGACAGATGTAATGTAATTTGATAGTCAGTCTTCCCCTAACATTATGGTGAGTGATCCAGTGTTTGAAATTGCCCTGGGAATTTTGGAGGGGGAGGTTGTAGTCCAAAAAAAAAAAGCTCAAGATGTTAATCTGGATGTTTTTATTCTTATATCCAGCAATAACACAACTGATTACATGGTGCAAGGGATCTCCTGAGTTGAATGCTCATGGATAAGTTAATATCTTTAACATTCACAAAGCTAAAAAAGTGAAAACTGTGATAATGGAACAAATGTTGCAAACAGTAACTAGAACATCTGGTTTCAACATTTTTTTTGAGATCTGACACAGAAATCCTCAGCATGCCCTCCTCCTAGGGGCTTCACCTTGTATTTCCCCCTCCCTTCGTAAGTGTTCCCTTTAGTCTCCCACATCCAGACTATAAGCAGAACCAGATTTATGGCTATAGAATTACTCGTGTACATTTCTCACTACATAGACCTCCCAAGATGGTTTTAGTTATTTAAGACAGTATATTGTATATTGTAACAGTGTTATGGAATACTGTATGTAGCCAGTCTGCAGAGCAGTTGGTCTGATTTGAAGCGTGCACAAGTTCCTAATCTTTATTGGTTTCTGATGCAGAAAATTTAAGCAGCCTTCTTTATTTTTGTATGCACAATTGGTAGCCTCTGTTTAGAGAGAGAGTCTATAATTATTACTTGTCGCTCAATGTCTTGCACTTCTAATAATGCCAGTAATGGATCACTATATTTCACAGACTTCATCTGATGTTCTTGTGTGATGGAGTGTGGAACAGATTAAAGTTGAGTGTTGTACTTTAGAGATTTGAGTATTTGAATGTGATGATAGCAGCCTGTAGCATGTAATTTTTTTTTGTTTGTGATACTTGGGCTAATTCACCCAATATGTGCATTAACTAACAGCAGGCGCCTGATGCCACATTCCAAAAAAATAAACATAAAATTCTTGTTCTTCTTATTCTTAGTTTTACTATGAGAATTTTGTTGTTGTATAGTTCTGGGATTTCAGATATACAAATATGCTATATATAAATAGTCTTTCAGATCAAACGTTGGTCAAAAGTAATATGGCTTTATTTTTTGCCTACCAAGTCCCACTTACGAAGAAATAACCATTACGGTAATTTCTTTCCCATAATATGAATACACTGTTAGCGTGACATTAACGAGTAACATTTTTAACTCTTATTAGGCCAATACAAATGGCCAGTTATGGGCTTGAAGGTTAAATCTGTTTTGCTTAACCAGTAACTTTTGAGTGGCTCAATACTCGCGCCACATTTTAGACATGTAAAAGGCTTCTGT
This sequence comes from Tylochromis polylepis, assembly GCA_015107715.1. Lineage (NCBI taxonomy): Eukaryota > Metazoa > Chordata > Actinopteri > Cichliformes > Cichlidae > Tylochromis > Tylochromis polylepis. Next base: position 10,044 of record VVHJ01017507.1, read on the forward strand.
AGTAATTGTCTGTTTTCACACTAATGCTGGCTTTGATTAGCTAATTTAGTTTTCTCACATTTGGAGACAAATCTGCTCTTTGGACAAAAGGAAAATTTGTAGGACTAACAGCAGATGCTGGCTCGGCCGCACACATTTCCCCATAAGGAAACCATTCGACTTTTCACACACACTTATTTGCGAGTTTGTCAGAATTAATTTAGATGCACATATATTTGCATGAATACACACACAAGCTCAAACACTCTGGAGAATATATAAGCAGACTCCAGGGACAGACAAGTGTTCCCTGAATAAACAAATGTTCCTTTGTCTGTCGCTTCCCACTCATCCTCTTTCCTTCCCCACAGCTGCCACAAACCCCTGCACCACTGTACACACTGTGGAATATATAAAAAGTTGGTGTCATGCCTCATTACTCATTTAAAAAGCACTCCTCATATGATACGATATGAATCTTGGCTCTCTCATTCTCACGCATTAGCTCACCTGGATTAACATCAGGAAATACATTACATGACAGTCATTCCTTTGCCGTAAGCGTTTTCCAATCCTTGGACTGAAAGCTGTGTCCCTTTCTGCTGACTGCTCAAAAGCAGCAGTGGTATGATGCCAGAGGTTTTTGACTGCACGTAGGCGGACAGAGTGGAGAGGCAAAGCCTTCCCCTACCTCAAATATACAATACATGTGGGGGAAAAAAAGTAGAACAGTACTTATAGAGCTGCTGAAATGGGACTTTTCTGACCGTTCTCACCAATCTACTTCAAATGTGTTTGCCTGCTGTAGGCTATATATTGTTAAAAGCTGGATTTCCTATGGAGATTTGAGTATACAAGCGTCAGATGAAGACAATGGACTTTGGAGGGCAACATAAGAGAGCTGATTCCTATTCGGATGTAATCTAATAGAGATGAAATAACTTTTATGAACAGCAAGTAGATGGTTTCTCTCTATCCTGCAGCTTGCACCTCACAAGAAATGTTCCAGTAAAAGAAATTAAGTCGGAGATGTTCATATGAAAATATAAAGGGGGTGACTTTTGGTAGAAATTGAGCGAGGCAGCCTCTGGTAAGGTTCCAGGTGGCACGGGTAGCTCGCCTCATTAAAGAATATTACCCAGCACTGCCTCACGGCAGCTGCCTATGCCCCCCTCAAAACCCACCACCCACCGCTGACTCTGCTAGAAGGGACATTTACCCTGGAAATCAGAGAGGAGACAGGGGGAGGGAAGAGGAGGATGACATTAATAGCCAGGAGCTTCACACAATCAAATCTGCGCGTCCTGATTGATGGGCAACTCAGAATGTAATTACTTTGAACAAACCTTCAGGAACTAAATTGTTTAACATCAAAAGAACATCATCAAGAAGAACAAGAGGTAGAAGGAAAATGAATGAGAGTAGAATAACCTCAGAGGCCAACGTTGCATGTGCATGTGCACTCATGCATGTTACTGTACAAGAAAGAGGTGTTACAGGAAGATGTTTGTGAATTTCAGTTTTCCACACTGGGAGAAAATAGAGACTAAAGCTCAAAGACAAGTGTAGTAAACACAATCAGACAGATGTGCAGCTACGTGTGGGTGGACCCAGCCCCAGGTATCGTTTGTTTTTCTTACACAAGAGGACCCTTGTGCTCTGTAAATCTCTCTGTGGGGTTTCTACTGAGTCAAAGAGACCTCTCTTTCAGCTGTCTCAATGAGTTCACAGTATTTTTGCTAGTGTGACATGAATCTCCGCCAATCTGTTCAATATGCATCATTTATACAGGACTGTTAATGTTTTCTAAACACAAGAAAAGTTGCACTGAATGTCATTCAATGCCATTTTTACATTACGAGACAGTCTCCTTTAAATTTCTTGTTTTATTAAAACAGTTCAAAAATTTTGTTTCTTGCAACTCAACAATGTGTATTGATTAGTTCGCGATTGTCTCCTTTTATTCTGTTGGTGGATTGATTAATTGACTAATCATTTCATCTCATCCTTGTCCAATTGTGCTATTGTTGAATCACAAATCTGGCTCTCGTTATCTGGGCTTGCCTCTAAATTACTGTTCCTTTTGGTTAACTGGTTGACTGAATTAAACATAAGTAATAGCCTCTTATAACTGTGCCCAATCATGTCCTCATTATTTTGTATGTGCTGCCCCTCGGTTTTTCGTAAATTTGCAATTAAGTGTCATTCCATTATTAGCTTTTAAGATCTACACCTACAGGCTTCCCAAGCTTCGTTTATTAAAGCTGAATTGACGTCGTTGTGAAGTTGTTTCTGGGAACAACCATTGTTTGTGCCTTGATCCACATAATTTAGACAGTGTATAATTTTTTTTATACTTTATTTGTAGTAATTCTGCAGCACACATCCAACATCTCTTATATAACCTTTTTTTAATATATATATATATAACTATGCAAATCATAATGGTTGAGAATCACAATGGCCTAGATCATTTTTTTTCTCCTCATTTGTCTTTAATTTAGTGTTAGTTTTAATTGTTCCGTTTCTAAGATCCTTTAAATGTCTGCCTTCGCCTTAATTTGTCTCTCATTGCAAGTTTTGGCAGCCATTACTTTGTTTTTGTGTTAAAGGTGTGAAGGGCAATGGTTCTGTGAGTATTAGGCAAAACAACTGTGATGACACGTTCACCCACTTTATCGCTTTAACGTTGGTAATGCTAAAGCGATGCTAAATAGTGTAGCCTATTGCTTAGCAGGAACAGGTCTTTATTAACCTCTTTCACCTTGACACAGCCAGCTGTGAATATAATTTCAGATTGATTTTAAATTTGTATTGATTTCCTTAAATGCCACTGATATTAGCCTGTCTTATCTTCTTTTCTTTTTTTTTCTCTCCCCCCACTAGGATGACTTAGGAAAACAACAAATGACCCAAGTAACCTCAAACACAGGACATTTTCCTGTGTTTTCCGACAGCAAATTTAAAGTGTGCCTGTTTTTGCTCATTTCCATCCCCGTGTTTTATTTTTGGGTTCTAGTAGCGTTGTATGGTTCACGTTTTAAAATCTTTTTGCCCCTCTCTCTTAGTGGGCCTTTGTGTAGCCTCTCAGTTCATCCACTGTCTGAAACAAGCCATTTTTGCACCTTGCCATTTCCTCTCCTCTCAAACAGAAGGGTTTACATGGTTGCAAGTGGATAAAGCGCTTCTGCTGGCAGACTGAGCTGCGTGCCTGAGATGACCATATTAAGGACATCCAGTCTCATTGGCGTACACATCCAGGAGCAGAAAAAAAAACCCGTTGGAATCTGACTGCTTGGAAATGTTTTGAGCTTTTGGATCAAAGGCTTTACTTGTACATAGACACTCTTTATTATTTAAAACTTTAGCTATAAAGCATAGCCGGCAGCAAAGATGGATTCATCCACTGCATGTGCTATATATTTCAACCTTGAACTCGGATGTTGGCTGACTACTCCTGCAGATTAGTAACACACTAAAGGCAAAGTTCCTGGAAAAACTTTTAAAGAAAGGGAACTCTAATAGAACGTGGTGTTTCAGTGATTACCAGCCAAGAGCACCAAAAGTCTTTAGCCAGACGAGCTGTGTTGAACCTATCTCTTTCCAGTAGTTGGCAGTGTTGCCATGTTCACAGCAATTAATGACTTGGTTTTTGTTTTGTTTCTCCTACAAGAAACAAAAGGTTGGGACTTGTAGAAATGGTAAGGCAACCTGTGAGCCCACCCTCAGGTTCATCTCAGGACACTTGGTCGCCACTTCCTGTGACATTTGAATACATTGGATATCATGTTGTTTTTTGAGAACTGGTGCAATTTCGTTGAAACCACCGATATTTTCTAAGCACCGCCAAATGGTTTTGGTGCCTGAACCTAACCAAACAAACAGAGTGAAAGCAGAGCTTTCAAACTACACACAAACTGTGGTCTTCCAGCTTAGATTTGTGTGATTGATGATACCTCCTGCTTCATCTGTGTGACAGATTCTGATTACTATTTACACTGTGGTTGGAACAGCTGGTTATGATTAGTGTTTTTTGTAATAGTCTGATGAGATTTGTATTATTTTGGGGTTTGGGATTTTTATTTTTTTTTTACTTTGTCTTACAGTGCACATTATTGCGTGGAGTCATCAGGTTGTGGATATTTAAATATACATCTTGGGGTTACACTGTGCCAAATTTCTTTTTTAAATTTTTTTTTATATGATATCTGCAATTAACGTTCCATATCTGGTCACGTGACCTCCATTACAATATGGACATGTCATGGTAGTATGTATTTACCTTATCAGGACTGAGACTTTTGACACATATTTTGTGTAGCAGGCATAAACGGTGGTGCATAAGATCTAATGTAAGTTGCAAATTCTGACATAACAGCAGATCCTAAAAACAAAAACGTCAGTTGTCATCCATGTCCATTTACAGGATAGACTGTAAGTAGCATAGGAGGAAATATGTTAGTTATGTGTGTTTATATTCATGATGAAATGTGCTCCTGGAGCTATATTGTTAAAAATGGAGATGGGAGAAAGCTAGGGGTGCTGGAAATCTGTGGGAAGAAGTAAATAATCTCGTTTATTACACTCGATTCTGCTTTATACATGCTTCAGGTCTCAGGCATTTAATGGTTAAGGATAAATTCATAGGCTCACATTTTCTCTCTCTCTCTCTCCAGACAGAACATGAACGGCGCTGCAGTGAAATTGCACCCTGATGCAGCCACATCGTTTTCTCCATATAAGCTGAGATCTAGTTCGATTTGTATCAAAATACGTTATGAACTCAAAGCATGTTTCCTTCTTTTAAAACGGGAACAGTGGAGCATGGGTTTACTGAGAAATTGTATCTGACTTTTGAAATTTTCTTTGGGCAGTCCCGAAGTACTGAATCTTTTCTTTTTGACATATTGTTTGGCATTCAGGCTGTTGCAGCACCCTCCCACCCTCTATCAACCTTTTCTTATCGTTCTTGCTGCTCTCCATCTTCCTTTTCTTCACTTTAACATGCAGAACTCATCAATCGCCTGGCAACAGGGGTCCTTATCACCTGTTTCCTCTCACTGTGACACCTGGTTAGAGACTGAGGTCATCAGCAGACATCCATCCATTTTCCCTTGATGTAGCTCGCTTGGCTCATTTTACTTTTTGAGGACATGTTTTCAGGGGTTTTTTGTTGTTGTTGTCGTCGTCTCCCCCCCCCCCATATTTAGCTTCTATTTCGTTTTAATAATTCAGCCATTTTTATCAGCCTAACATATTTATTACACCCTCCCCTGCTTAAGGGGTCTGTTTTGAGCCTTCGATAATATGCATATTTCTTTATTCTCCTTCACTAAGTGTCATTTAATTCCTTTACTTTCCTCTCTTACAGTAGATTTACAGGAATCACTTATGAGGAAATGTATCTATAGCCATCTATTTCCACTTAATGCTGCAGACCGAAGAACAGTAAATAATATTTTCCTCAATGGATTTATTGCTATTGAAGATTCAAAAGAGCAGACTTCAGATCGCAGATAATACATGCTTCTGTTATTTTCTGTTGGTGGGCCCTATCACAATGATTTATTTGCATTGCTGTAAACTGTGACTCATCGTATATGGAGCCCCCAAAGTGCTCAGCATTAAATAAATAAATATGAATAGATGTAATTAAACAATAATTTGCAAATTTATTCAGGAGAATATTAAAACTCAACTCATTATTATATAATGTATTTTATTCATAATTTAACATAAAATTACAGGACTTAATTTGTTTTCATAATGGCATTTTCTTTTCCCCATAACCATTTTTAAATTTATTATGTCTCCTTTTTTTTTCCCCGTTTTGTTTTTACTATTTATTCAAAGCAGCATCAACTTGGTAAATTCAGAATTGGTTAAGAGGCGGGGGAATTAATTGCCTGGAAAGCAAAGGGGGTAAGAGAGAGGTGGGGAAGCGGCAAGTCGTGAAAAGACATTTGACATTTGAATGCAAGTGAGTGCAAGTTGTGCGTTGATGTAGTTTTACTGGAAGCATTAGTGAATCTGACTGAAATTGCCTGATTACAAATCAGGATTCAATAAACATGAGTTGGACCCAAAGGTAGTGTAAGAACGACCCAGCGCAGTAACATAAACAATAAAAGTTAGTTGCGTCATGTTTCATGTCAGGAGGAGCTGAAATATCACAGCGAACTGTCAGTTTTAATTCTGTGATCATGTCATGTGGGATGAATGACTTGTCTGTTCACATCATTAAGTATGCTGTGTGAAACATGGACCTCAGAGGTGGCAGTGAGAGAAGTGAAATATTAAGGATTGACACTACAGTGACATGTCTATTTAATGTGCATTTAATTAAATTAAAACGTGGTATTTGAAGTGAGACGTCTCAGTTTTATATTTTAAATTGGCAAGGTAGATGCAAAGGGTTATTGTGAGAGGAAATCTGCGATAATATTCATGATACTGAAATTAGTACTCCCAGCCTTTTATTGGTGACTGCAGCTTGCAGGCAGTGGCATTTATTCGTAAAAAAAACAAAGTGAATGTCATTTTCCAGCCGCCTTTTTTTTTTTTTTTTTTTATTAATTTTTAATC
>VVHJ01017507.1:18635-29184 GCA_015107715.1 Tylochromis polylepis
TTTGTGACAGATTTGTGTTAGTGAGCAGCGCTCTTGAGTAAACTCCAGATCCTCTGCAGGTGATGTTGACACAGTGGAAGATGTGGTGGGCAGCATCATTTCCATTTTATAAAGTTCCATATTGAGACTTGTATGCACAAAAAAGTGCAGTGTATGCCTGTGTTTCAGTATGAGAGTAGGTGTGTCCATGTTTCCCAGCCACAGTGTGAATCAATATTGTAAATAAAGATGCTCTGATATGTAGACCCACTTGCATTATCTGTAAGTTCATCCTTCAAACAGCAGGGGTGACAGAGGAAGAATGACTCAGTAAAAACTTCTTGAAATATGCATGTGGTTCGCAAGATTATTTATTCATGCATGGCTGTGTATTCCATTATGTGTAGGCTGCTTGTGTGTCACTGTTGTTGATAGAGAATCACTCAGGGAATAAGTACGCAATGTGAATGCAACTTTAAAAGATTTAGTATGGGCTGAGGTGATATCTGACCAAAGGTGGGTTATTCAGTGCAACTCAGTTTATTGTTACTGTGTGGGTGTTACTTTTTCCCTTTGGAAGGAAACTACTGTTTGATCTCATTCATATTTCTCTCCTGCCTCCAGATTTCGACCCCAACCTTGGTATGATGGCTGGAATTACCCCCATGAACCCAATGATGCCCGGCCTCGGTATGGTGCCTGCACCTCTCTCCCAAGATGTACCGGTTGTCAAGGAGATCATCCACTGCAAAAGCTGCACCTTGTTCCCCCCCAACCCCAGTAAGTCATAGTATTATGCTAATCCTACACTGGCTCCAGCCTTTTCTTCTAACACAGCTAAAAAGACCAAATTTCTTTGGAAGACACCTGCTCATGTTAGAGCTTTAGATGCAGCACCTTGATTAAAAACAACCCAAAATAGGGTCAGATAGATATAGCATGATGCCAACAAAGTCAAGACCAAACAGATGATCTCATCAGCTGGTCTCAGTTCCAGCTGACATCAGCAGACCACTGATCATGTTGGGTAATTTTAAGTAAGCCCTTTTATTTACATTGCTTTAGCCTGCCGACAGTTGTCATCCAAGCCATTTTCAACCCACATCAAGCTCAGGTCTGGTCTGTTCTGTTTGTGATTCTACTTTTGCTCTTTGGTGTCCTTATACTTTTGATGCATGTGCGGAATAGTAGGGAAGTCCCACAACATCTATGGCAAAATTACTTTTTTCAACTTTACTCTGGATGCAAAAGAAATTAAAAGAAAAGATGAAAATTGAGTTGTTTCTTGAAGATTTGGTCATATTTATCTTTTTTAGGTGATTTATTGCTTTGCAGGATTTCTAGCCATAGAGTTTTGTTAAAATTTTGCTTAGACTTTGTTTATGAAAGTGTAATACTATATCAGTACAAGAGAAAGATACACCTGTTCACTTTAAGCTGCATTTACATTCTTACAAACATTGTGGAAATTCTCAGGGCAAAATCTCACTTTGTGTAATCTGACGGTATGCGTTTCCCAGACTGACGTTTATATTTATCTCACCACCACCTTCCAATTATTCCGAGTTAGGAACCAAAATAGTGGGGGGTACTTTGATTGATCCCACCTCTGCTTTACGGATTTTCTGCTGCATAAAGCCTTCCACCTGGGGACTTTTTTCAAACAAGTGCCACATGTCGTCTTCAAGGTGAACTGAAAGAAAAGCTCCTTACCACATTAGCATTTGCTAGTTTACAATCCTTTTGCAAAACAAAACACACTCTTGAATTTTATTAGGCAAATGTTGTTTTTCACCACACACGTAAAGCCGTTTTAAGATATTCTTGTGCATCTACTGTATGCATTTTGGCTCAGTATATGTGACAATATAGTGCAGAGAGAAAAGCAGATTAAAAGTTTAACTTCACCTTGGATCATATTCCTAGCTAGTTGTCAGGAGCAAGTAGAGAAATGAACCAGGTACTTTGTTCAGGGCACCTACAAACCCTGAGGCTAAATGAGGGATCAGCTTGTCAAGAAATTACCCAACAACTTTATAGCCTGTCAGAGTCACTCACAGTCACAAGCGCGAGTAAAAACTTTTTGTGGAAAATGATCTGTGCCCAAAACCTTCTCAGTCGTTGGTGGCACATGGACATGAGGCTTAATTGGTAACCTTTTTCATCCTCCTTGTTACTTTATACTTTCCTGCCTTTCTACTCTGTCCCACTTACTCTTCTCTCACTTTTTTGATCCCCAGCTCTACTTACGATCTTTTTGCACGTCACTTATTCCAGTGTCACAAAGAAGCAATTCATCTATAAGCCAGGTATTTTAAAATAGGCAGACAACTGAGAAACTGTCTAGCTTGATTCTTCTCATGAAAGTCAAGTAGCTCTGTTGGAGGTCTACAGGAATGGTTAATGCCCAGTGAGAATTGGCACCTTATCAAGGTGGGTTGATTGTGTGTTTCTGTGGCTCTGGCAGTTGTGGTGTTGATCTCAAGTTGTTGGTGTATCTGTCAGGGTCATGTTTTCCAGCTAAGGGAACTGACTAAAACCAGTTCACGTATTTGGCAAGATTGTGGTATGTCACCAGTTCACTTTGTGATTCACTTTTAAAGAATTTATTTACATTATCTCATCTACAGTTTGACTCCTTCTATTTCCATCCTGAAAACTGTTATCTGAGAAATAATATTAAAAATGTGTTGCTGAGCCTTAAGGTAATATTTCCTAATCTAAGTGTCTGGGTTGACTATCGGTCCAAACCCCAAAGGAGTTTTGCACTTAACAGACCTTTACAGGACCTTTTGAAGGTGTCTTGAGGCATGGGACACCACATCTTTATGGAGCAAGGAGGGGCCAGCATATCTCACAGACTGCCAACTTAATGCGTACTCTTGGTCATGTTTCTTCTTTGGGGAGTTTTGGTAGGCAAATTACCCTTCTGCCATGAATGGGTGTTTGTGGTGTAAACATCTGGCCTTCAACATAATGTAAAACATAGATGATAAGTCAGACTTGGTCTCCTCCTCCTGTTGTTCCATGGTCTAGGTGTAATGCTCACATGTCTTGTAGGAGCTTTTAGGCATGGGCAAGGATCACCTTTACACAGTAAACTACAATGGACTGTGTTCTGACACATCACATTACATCGGGCTACTTCTGCTTTTCTGTATGTGACTGGACCACACAGGCCAGCCATCACTCCACATCACTCGTTGTCCTTCATTTGACAACCTTTCTGAAGCTACTAACTTCACCCCACCAGACCTGTCATTTTGGAGTTGCTCTGAGCAGTCGTCTAGCCATCACAATTTGGCCTTTTGTCAGAGTTGCCTGAATCCTTACACATATCCATTTTCTCCTGTCTCCAACACAAACTTCAAATCCTGTCTGTTTGCTTGCTGCTTATTACATTCCAAGCCTGAAAGGTATCATTGTTACAAGATCAGTGTTATTAATTTCACATGCCATTAGTTTTAATGTGGTGTGACTGACGATTATCTCACCTCGACTGAAAAATCCACAGGATTTCCCTCAGCCAGCTAAAGGACAGGGCTGGACGTGGCATGTGGGGATATATCTGGGGACCTCTGAAGCTAAAAAGAGAGTCTGATATGCAGAAAACGGTAGAAAATGCTTTATTTGGGTCAATAGTGTCGGATAGTTAAATGCACAGTTACACAGGATACAACTGTGTATCAGCGTTTATTTAACAGGGGGAAAAAAAGTTTACCCAGTCTTTCATATCAAAAAATGTAAAATGGTGTCGAGTTTTATTTTTGAGAATATGATCTTGTCAGCATCTGTCTCACTAAGGCTGTGTTGTCTTCCCAGTATGACAGAACTGACGGGTGAGTGAGAGGAGAACATTGCAATAGCACTGAATCATTATTTCATACTGCATGCTGTCAAAAGTGCTTTGAGATGCAAAATAGTGGTGGCTGGGACAAATCGTTGGGAGATGAAGTTATTTGAAGTCTTTGTCATGTGTTTACCCAGAGAACATATAATACAGTTGGATTATACTTCACCATTGAGCCAGTATAAAGCTTGCTGTAAATGGAATGTGTATGAATCACTGGTACAGTAGTTGCATTCGTTTTCTAACTAAGGACTGCTGCTTGGAACCAGAGCCATATTAATGTTGCACATGGTTTGAGTTGTTACAGCGAAACAAACACTGGCATTAGCTGCATTGAGGCGTTAAGTAAATATCACAGGAAAGTACTCGCATCTTGGCAACAAGGGTGCATATGGTGTCCATCACAAGTAGTCATTACCCTCTAGCTGCATACACTCAACCTGACACCGCATGCAGCATCCTCGCTCACTGACCTTTTAGCTGAGCAACAACAACCCTTTCAGCCCTCCCCCAGCTCTTGTGCTTTCTCCCTCTTCTGTCTTCTCAGTGTGCATAACCTTACCATCAGTGTACATCCTCATCAAGCCCTACTTCTCAATGCGTGCCCCCTCTTGACTTCAGTCAAACCCTCTCAATTCAGCATTGATCACTGGTTCACCTTCTCTGCTGCCTCTTTTGCCTAGTCGACTATTTAATGCTTCAGTGGTATTGTAAATGCTTTGCAAAGGCTTTACTCCTAATATTTGGACGTATGGACCCACTTCAAAGCTTGATAACTGTTTTTCTTATCCAAACCTCTGAGGATGTTGTTAGAGAAGAGTTTGTATAGTTATTTTAAAGAGTTTTTAGTATTCTTGTGGTGTGTACCAGTTTAACATATGAACACATACAGTATAAAATATTTAGGAAGGATGCTCAGAAACATTTGGTTGGTTTGTTTGTTCTTTCAGTTTCTCTGCTCATTATTGATTTTGATGCATTTAGCACCAGCGTTGTGCGCTATAAGCAGGGCCCCATTGTACAGGCCAGTGTTTCATGTTTTTGCAACAACCAGTTAGTCAGCAAACCGGTCTAATGAAAGCAAACAAACTGTCAACAAACAGAGACTGATGTGCAGATCTCGGTGTGTGCAGTTGTGAGACAGTTGTGCCATTTTTCGCCATAATTCTTTGTGCACATGGCGTAGTTTACCCCTGACAAGAATGAAATAAACATACGTGCTTGATTGTGTGTAGATGTAGTTGATCTTGTAAACTGTAGCTCTTTGAGGGATAAAGCCTCCTCTCTGTGGCATCTTCTCAGACCATGAAAAGGTGTCTAGGCAGTCAAGGTGATGGATTACAATAAGCTGTGAGAGTGTAACAAACCACTGGGTGGTCATACAAAGAGCAGGCCCTTGGGACAGGGCTGGACTAAAAATTAGCTGGTCTGTTTGCTTTACAGCCACCTCCATGTAACTGTATGTACAGTATAATTCAGTCTAATACAAAAGAAAATCACAGGGTAATTTTTGAGGCAGTGGTTTGTGCTTTACTATATTATTAGTTCTTTTTAACCTGCCCAAATTCTGTTTTGTCTCTTCCATTTAGCCCTCTCCTCAATTTTCTCCTGTTTCCTTTGTGTGCACTGTCGAAAATGCATAACAATGGGTTTTTTTTAGGCATTTCTGTTGTATGATTTTCCCAAATGATTTACACAAAAGATCCCATAAAAGCTGCTCCATCCATCCTTTTCCTATGCTTCCTTAGCCTCAGGTTCACTGGCTTATTATATTTGCATAAAATGCAATCACTCGCACGGTTCATAAATGCTTTGATATCCTCTGATATCATGTATTTACTGTAATCTGGAAATCACAAATAGCTCATCTAGAGACTTGTTCCTAATTCATTTGCATAAAATGTTCTATTGTGATAAACAGTGCGATTCAGTAGCACAGCAGGCAGCCGAGGGGATTGCAAAATGATTTCACTCCTAAATTTGAAAAGATACGCAGAAATTAACAGATTTAAGCCAAAATAACCAAAACTTTGCATTGTGTTCTTTTTAGATAAGTTACAACATGTCACATTAGGTTATTTCTGCACTGCATCCGTTCTCCCTTCTCTGTCCTCGCTGCTCCATCGGCCACTCGTGGACCGAAAAGGTCAGTTAATTTTGAAGTCTTTGTTGCATCTGCCAACAAAGTGTTTTCGTGCTATCGCAGCTTTTTCTGCTCTGCCTTTACTTTTTCTGTCCATCTCAACTGAAAAACTAGTCTAAGCCGCCGACTCTAGAGGTCACGGAATGAAACAGTCGATGTTTTGCTTTAACAGTCACATTTAAAGAAAAGGAGAGGCAGGGGGGAGGGATGGGTTGTTGGAGCCTGTGTGTAAAGGTACGAGAGATATAGGGGGGGAATTAAAAGAAAGAGATGGTGCTGGCTCTGGCTCAGGGACATAGTTTGTTTGCAGCCCTTCAGATTGCTGCATGCAAGTACAAGGAGTTCTGACAGCAGGGGATTAGGAGCTGATAAAGCTTTTTAGCCAAAAGAAAACTCTGACTTTGGATCGTTATGTTTTCACAACTAAACTTCCTTCCCCTAACTTTTTTTCTTTGTCTATTACATGCTACAGTATATTGTTGTGCTTATAATAACTAAACAGTGTAACAGTTAGCAATATAATGTTTATTATTGCCAAACCAAGGCTTTAAACTGTGCCCAAGTCTGGCTACAGTTAAATATCACAATTCCCCATTAACTAGTTATTAGAGTGCATAATCAGTTGGCTCTTTATTAGATATTATGAATCAGTTGTTTCACCTTTATTCCATATGATCATACTATACATCTGCTAGGTCATTCAGTAATTACTTGTTATTAATAGTATACAATGAAGTTATACATGATTACATTTTCAATATGCTTCGCTTAGTATAAACTTCATAAGGTAGTAGTATCTCACAAATGGTGCATAGCATATGGTTAATTATTTTAAATAAATATGGTAAGATGTTAACTTTTACATAACACAAAACTACAAGTGTTAATAGTCTCCAAGTAACTCAGAATTAAAGCTTCCTAGCTTTAATTATTATTAATTAAAGCTTCCTAGCTTTAATTGTAAGAAACTACTGCCTAGTATAAAGTTGCCTCCCCAGAACCCAGTAATAATGAAATCCTTTATAGCGCACAACTTCTGCAGTTAACAAGTTCTATTCTTAACAGCTTAAACACATTAAAAATATACAGGGTTTATTCCAGTTAAATAAGAAGTCATTACATGTAGAACTGCCCCCTTTACTGTCCACTTAAGAGATTTTCTGAAAAGCAGTTGAAAGAGGCTGCGATTGTTCAAGGCTCTGAACCAATCATTGTTTTCAGCTGACGGAGGTTTTTGTTGTGCAGGGTTATCTATGTGCACACTCAATCCAGATGTTTAATGCCCGTTGAATTCCTGTTATCACTTCTGATGAGTCTCATACGAATGGTCTTTAACAGCCCTAATCTACCTACAAACCTGAGATTAGTAGGCAGTTATCATCCACTGTAATCAGTGATTAAACAGAAAACAACGCAGAGCATGTAGAAAACCTCAGGTAAATATGTTAACCTTGAAGATTAAGCTTTGTATGGTCTTGTATGTTAACCTAACCCTAAAAAGTCATTTTAGTGCCTAAACATAACCAAATAGCATGTTTTTTTTAAATGTTTATTGAGGCTGTAGAATGAAGAATGCCTATTCTTGTGGTACAGCGCCCTTATGTGTGGTACAACACAAAGTAAGAGCGTATATAGAACAACATATATAAGAACATAAGTTATTAATGATTACTTTCTTCCTTACTAGTAAGTAGGAGGCTACTGATAAAGAATAAGGCATTAGTGTTTCATAGTAGCTAATAATGATCCTAAATTGTTTGCTGAATGAGAAACTGCATAAAGAGTCTGCTACCAGTTTACTTTGTTTTTCAGAATGAGATGAGCCACCCTCCTGAGAAGCTTCACAGCTGCTTGTGCCGTTCTCTCGTTCATTCTTTTATCAAATCTTGTGCTGGATTGATTCCAGAGCTTTTATTCAAGTTTGAGCTCTTGCTTTACAATTGTCAATGCAAGAGTAATTGTTGGTTGAATGGTAAAACACAATATAGAAAACATGAGGCATGTGTCACGTGAATCTGAAATTGTATTTACTTGCAAATATATTAAGATAATTAGAATATGAGGGGGGAAAAACAGTATTTTTTTCTTAGTGCACTATACATACATGCATGCATGTGTGTGCACTTGTGTCAACTTTTCAGGTGAATCCTTTAAAGACTGAACCAGAAGGCAGAATAGGAAACTGAATGTAGTACAGAGGGTGCTGCTAGACTCTTTATTCACAGCTATTACTATAAAATACTTTTTTGTTTTGCTTTTACTGCCACTAGTAAAATTATTAGTCAGAGTAAACACTAAAATCCTTGATCCTCCTCATATAGCTCAGGTATCCAGCCAAGTTCAGCCCCATTGCAGAGATTTCCTAGTAGACCTCTAGAAATTCAGCATCCTCTGCATTACACTGATTAGCTGGTTCACTTCTCATAGACCATGCTAATCATATTCATCATGGATGAGAAGCCGTAGCTACTGGAGATTAAATCAGTCAACATTCATCTGTGATGAATAAGTGATTTCTGCAGTGCAAGGGACCTTCCACATTAAAAGATCTGTCACTTTGGGGCCAACAGAATTTCATTTTCATGGATGGGAAGGTTTGAGTTTTTAGTTTCTCTAACAAAAATCTTTTGCTTAAAGAGATTGTTATTCATTAATGATATGATTAAGCTTTATGATTTATTTTTCTTTTTTTTTTAGGCCACGAGTGCTCTATTTTAAATATGACTTCACTGAAAATGTACAGGATCACTCTGAGAATTTGATCTATTATATACAGATGCCATCTTGCTCTTTAATGTTGCTATGATCTGGCCCTCATTATTCTCAGTCTGAATGTAGAGGCCTTTTCTAAAATGGATTTTTCATTTATGCCCTGCTATTACGCTGCATTTGCTTTTGTCAGTCTTGCTTATTTGGTGATGGGATCCTTTATTATGCTATAATTATTTATTATCAAATTTTTGCATTTCTCATAGCACCAATAGTCTTCTCTTCTCATTTATTTTAATGGATATTTTTATTGTACATGATAATCCAGTTTTTATTTTTATGGTTGGCTCTCCATATTTAATACACAGATCTTTTTTTTTAAAAAAGACAAAATAAACATCTTTTTGATTAAAAGTTGAACAAAATGTTATTACAAAGTGATAAAAGTACTTTGTTTTTAATCATTTTCTGTCGTTTTTCAGACAATGTTGTTGATAATGCTTCTGTTATGTTTTGTTTTTGCTTTTTCTTTCTTGCAATGAATTTTGAAGAAAAACACTTTTCTCTGGCAAAATCCAGTCAATAGTTACCACTGCTTGTATTGTTTTCATCTTCACAAAGAGCTAAATTCATGCTCAAAATAAAGTGTTTTACCTGAATTATTCTTGGGTTGTCTGTGTGTAAGTTCACACAGCAGTGATTGAGAAACATTGCAGAGGGCTTTTTTGAACTGCGAACATTAAGAAATGCTATCTACCAATTACTCTTTTACTGCCATTATTCCTGTTAGTTTTTCCAGCCTTGTCTTTATAGTTCAACTTGATGATGTCTTACACATGGCTCTTCTTTGTCACAGACCTACCCCCTCCGGCAACGAGAGAGCGCCCTCCAGGGTGTAAGACGGTGTTTGTCGGTGGTCTGCCGGAAAATGCCACGGAGCAGCTCATCATGGAGGTCTTTGGACAGTGTGGCGATATCACGGCCATACGCAAAAGCAAGAAGAACTTCTGCCATATCAGATTTGCGGAGGAGTCAACTGTGGACAAGGCGCTCTTCCTGTCAGGTAAGAAGTCGTAAATCTAAAACCTTAATTTTATTTATCGTTTAAGGTCTTACTGATAAAATTGTGTGTATTTCTGTAGTTAAAGTACCACATGGCTGTCCCACTGCCATTCGTATTTTCATTGAGTACTTCAGTGCTTTGGTAAAACACAAACAAACTAAACAGCTGTGCCAAAAAATATCAAGACCTTTTGCTAAAACGATACACTCACTGTCTATACCTTGCTGGTACCATGTTTGACCCTCTTTTTGCTATGAGAACTACCTTAATTCTTTATGACATAGATTCAATGAGGTGCTGGGGACAGTCATAGTCATAAGAGAGTCTGGTCCATGTTAACATAATAGCATGATGATAGCGTAATAGCATCACACAGTTGCTGCAGATTTTTTTTCCGGTTGCATCTACTGTTCCACCACAACCCAAAGGTGCTCTCCTGGATTACGATGGGGTGACTGTGGAGGCCTTTTGAGGACAGTGAACTAATTTTCATGTTAAGGAAACTAGTTTGACATGGTTTGAGCTTTGTGACATGGCACGTTACCTTACTCAAAGTAGCCATTAGAAGATGGCTACACTGTGGTTATAAAGGGGTGGACATGGTCAGCAACAGTACTCCGATAGGCTGCGGTGTTGAAACGATGTATTCCCAGAAAATATCCCTCACACCATTACACCACCACCAGTCTGGTACAAGGCAGGATAGATGATGTTTACGCCAAATTCTGACCCTACTGTTGCCGCAGTAATCGAGAGTCACCAGACCAGGCAGAGGTTTTTTTTTGGGGGGGGGGGGGGGGGGGGG
>VVHJ01017510.1:8480-19147 GCA_015107715.1 Tylochromis polylepis
GGGGGCCCCCCAGGGGGGGGGGGGGGGGGGGGGGCACTGGCCACCACCCAAAATTTGCTTCCCCCACCCCCCCAGTGGCCCCACCTGGCAATACAGTACTATGTTGGTAATAATTCTAACAAAAGTGAGCACAAGAGAGAGGAAGACACCCTACAATGATTTGAAACATCAACTTGTTATTTATTCCTGCTTCAAACAGATTGTTATGGATTTCAAAATCTTATTTGGTTTTCATTTGTACTTATTTTCAGTGATATCAACTTTAATAGCAGGAAATTAACTAGGTATATAATTATTTTCTTTCTCTCTTTTTTGCTATATTTTCCAAGTAGCCTATATTTGACAACAGCATAATCAAAATGGAAGTTCTGTTTTTCCATATTTTAGTGGCCCCCATATGGCCACCCCTATGACAAAATTATGGAGGTGTCCCTGCCTCCCTGACCCAAAGGTTTCATCCTGTTAAAGGGGAGTTTTTCCTTCCCACTGTCACAGAGTGCTTGCTCATAGGGTGCCATCTGATTGTTGGGGTTTCTCTTTATTAATGTATGGTCTTCACCTTGCAATATAAAGTACCTTGAGGTGACTGTTGTTGGTGCTATATAAATAAAACTGAATTTAATTGAATTATGTGAGAGTGGACACTGGGATTGGGCAAAGAACCACTGCATGGTTATGGGTGGTTAAGGACCAGAGGAAAAATATGCAGGGTCATAAAGTTCAATGAATATGGTTTACGACACATATGAGTCACTAAAATTCTACTTTTACATGGTTAATAACTGATTTAAAATTTTGAGCTGAGGGTTGTGAACAGCTGTATAATTTTCTGCAAGAAATTATTGAAAGTTAACACGACATAAAGTCTTATTCCTTTACACTAGATATTTTTTTTTATTTTACTCCTTACAGTGATGTAGAAGTGCAAACAAAGGTGTTAGTCATTACATGTGCCAAAATGCCTTCAACCACAAGAGGTCAGTCAGTGGTGCTTTTAAGTTATTCTACTTCTCCCTCTCTGCTCCTCTGAAATAAGGTTGCTTTAACTGAGCATACATTATGCAAACATGATGCATCTCTTGGTAATTCTACAGTTATTAGTCCCTGAAATACAGCCTTGGCTAATGAGCAGCTCGCAATATTAAAAACCCAGTGCAATTTCCATGTTTCCTCTTTCATGTACTGCAGAGTAACAAACACAAGACACAACAACATCCCTGTTCCTAAAACATGTGATATTTGGTTTTAATTGCCTCTGCAATCACTTTTTTGTCTCTGGAAGGCCCCAGCAGCTCCTTAAAGACCGTCTCTTGGAGAAAAAGGAGGAAATCTTTGGCACAGCTTCATGGAAGCTGAAGATCTCATCTTTTCCCTTTACACAATGTTCCAGCTGGTCAGGCCCTGCAGGCACTGTGGCACCAGAGATGGTTTCATATTTCACTGCAAGAGTGCTGGTGAATTATTCCTGTGTTTATCCATGGAGATGGGGGAGCTGACGAGCTAGAGTGAGGAAGGGAGGAAGATAGAAGAGACTCAGGGCTGCTCCTACTACTGAGCCTGTATACGAGTCGAGCTGCTGAGAGAGTCCACACCAGATGCTTCCCAAGCTAATGTCCAGAGGCAAAGGCACAACATATGGACACATGAACATGGGAAGTAATCTGTTCAACAATTTAAGCAACAGTGGTCAGGACCATTCATAGTCTCAGAAATGAATGGAAAGCCAAAATAAGAGATAGGTAGATTATCTTGGCAAAGGTCAGAAATGCGCACGCACACACACACACACACACACACACACACACACACACACACAAAAGAGTCAAAACAACCAATGGGACTCAAGTGACTATCAGTACTCAAAAGTGTATCAAAAAGACAAGCAAGAGAAGCAAAATCTTCACAAAGAGATTTAAGAAGTGGACAGACATAATGACCATATCTACATATATAATGTTTGCAAAGAGAGTCAAAAAAACAAGAGAGATATAAAACAACAATAAAATGATCAAAATGACATAATTACAGCAATGCAACTTGAAAACTATCAAAATAACTGCATCGAGATGTAGAAAGACTACAGAGAATCAAATGCAGCTTCAAAGAGACACAAAGCACCAAAGAGATGTAATAATCCAAAGACCCAAAATGACCACAAAGAACATATTTGCCTTGTAGAAAGGTGAAAGAAAGGCACAAACAGACACAATAGAAGCACAGAGTGATTTAAAACAAACACCAATGGAGGTAAAATGGCAAAAGTACACCTAAAACATCTAGAAAGAATCAAACCACAACTATAAGACATAAAAGATTGTGTCTTTTAGATTTATTAAGAAGTTATGTGGAAAAAATGTACCTTTAACCCAAATATCACTTAAATTTGAAATTTTCTAAACGTGGATTCAAAATCAAGGTTGCAGCTGCTGCTGTGTAGCCTGCTTGTCATGGTACCACTTATCCAGGAGATGGCGATGTAGAGCAGCGTATGCTGTAGCCGCACATCATCAGTGAAGTTCAAGAGCGGCTAATGGAGGGAAGTCTTCACTCTGTTTGTGAAATGTCCTTTAATCCTCATAATCACTTCATTTCCAACATTATATTTCTTTGAAACAAGTTCGACAGTTAAACAAAACTGAATAGAAAGCAAATTGTTTAATTTTTATGATGTTTGCATTCTGACACTAATGATTCAGCATTTCTGCATATGTGCAATAGATGGAAAGGAGGATATAAATGGCATATAAAATTAGAATTACACATACTGAAATTGTTAGCATATTATCTCACACCCATTTTCATCTGTGCTGATGCAACAATGTAATGAATAACCCCATGAATAATTAATCACTCTGCAATTGCCTATAAAAGATTAAGTGGTGTACTTTCTTATAATCAAGATGCTCACTGAATTTCAGCTAAGCGACCCTGCACATGCAGTTCCACATGCACTACTGCAGAGTTTTACACACGTGCATGCACATCCACACACACACACATGCAGCACAAGTGCAGAGTCACATACAGGTCAAAGGGTAGCTAAAGCAACTGGAGCACAACAGCCTGTTTATATCTCCGGGGACTAGATTATTCTCTCTTTTTTTTTCTCTCGCTGACTTCATCGCTTTATCATCTACGCCCCCTCCTTTGCTTCGCAGCGAATAATTGCAGAAACCGGACCGTAAATCTCTGGGAGTGCAGAAGAGGACAACTGCTTAAGTTATCCCCGCTTGACTTTCCATTCTACGTGTTTCAAGTGACTACAACAGAGAGGCCTTCAGGTGAAAATATGAATTATCACTGACATGGTATGAATTGGACAAAATCTAAAAATACATGATGTTTTGCAGTGATTTCTAACATCTTGAAATTCCTAGTCCTTTCAGCCTCCTTGTTCTCCTTTGGAGAATCGTGCAGCAGCTGTTTTGAACTGTCTTCACTGTATTTGCTTTTGATTGCAGCCCAGTGTTTTTCAAAGTGGAGTGAGCAATCAATCAGTGGAGCAGCTCAGCAAACAAAAAGAGCACCCCTGTTGAGCTCTCACATCTGAGGCAAATCCATATCTCATATTTCCTCCATTTTCATGCAGATGGAGGGCAGAGAGGGGAGAGTAAGATGTCTCCACTCTTGTGACACTGTTCCTATTACTCTGACAGTTTGATGTGATTGCACTGTCAGCCATCTGAGTCTGCTGGTACTGTAATATTCTTGGTTAGCGGCTAGAAGAGGAAAGGTTTGGGAAGCAGTGTTCCTGGGTACAGACTCATCATACATATTTCAGTAGTTTCAGACTACATATTTTAAAAGCTTCAAGCTTAGTGTCAACCCACAAGTGAATACCATAGTTTGTTGTAAGGCTGACATATTGCAATTTTTAACTTTATTTTGCTTTTGTGTTGTAGTTCCAACAAGCAGCAATGTTTGCGCATACCATAGACTGCGACCTCACCCACTGGTTTGTGATCTCACATTTTGAAGCATACAAGACCTCGAGATACTTAAATTCCTCCACTTGGGGCAGTGACTGAACCCCGAACCCCTTTTCCAGCCAAAAATCATGTCCGTTGACCTTGAGATGCTAATTCTCTTTCCAACCAATTCTCACTCAGCTGCAAATCATGCTAGTGCAAGCTGAAAGCCACCACCTGATGAAGCCACAGAAGTAGCCATGGCCTTACCAAACTTCTCCCACACTTGAGTTTTTTCTTCAACTAATGACAGACAAGAAATTTGCTTAGTCCACCAGTTCCTGTCAGCTTCCTCCGGAGTCTCACAAGTGAACCAATCCCAATAGGACTCCCTCTTCAGCTTGATGGTTCCCGTCAGCTCTAAAGTCCAATACTCAGGTTCAACTCAATGTTGCACTGTTGTTGCCCACATGAGCACTGAATTCTCCCAGTAAGACAATGGAGTAACCAGACTGAATCCTCCAGCATCCCACTCAACAACTCCAGAAGGCTGGGTATTCTGAACTGTCATTAGGCACATACGTGCAGGGGCAAAATTCCCTAATAACATAGCACCTGGGATCACTTGGGCCTAGAAAGATCTTCACAATAGTGAGAAGGTAATTCATGGAGGAATCAGAACGCCCCAGACTCATTCCCTGTGGGTGTTAAACTATAAAAATTAAAAGCATAGAGGGTGTCAGATTGGTGCTCTCATGATCTTTTCTCCACTTTTCCGCTTTTTGTGAATAATATTTGTACACCAATTTTTTCAAAGCCAGAAGGGACCTATTTGTATGAAAAGGCACTTTAAGGCACTTTATACTGTATGGTAAAGAATGTAAAATACTAGAAAGAAAACCCCAACACTCAGATGACTCCCTATAGGCAAGCACTTAGTAACAGTGGAAAGGAAAAACTCCCGTTTAACAAGAAGAAACCTCCGGCAGAACCAGGCTCAGGGAGGGGCAGCCATCTGCCCCGAGCAGTTGGGGGTGACGGGAAAGAAAAGAAGATAGGAAAAAAATCCCAGTGGTCATTAACTGGGATATTTGCTTCAGAGGCTGTGACCATTTAAATGTGTACTTTGAAGCAGAGCACTTAAATATAGGATTCCATTGGTATTAGTTGACATTTGGAGACAGCCATCAGTGGCTATTGTACAAATTTCAGTTTTTGTACTTAACTCGTTGGCTGCCATATTTAATCCTTTTTGCCCCTGATACACATACACATACGCACACACGACATGACAAAAATCCTTGAGCAATCGAATATTGGGACCCATCAAAGTCTGATTTCCTGTAACTCACAGGCAAACCGACGACTTGGCCCCTATGTTGCCGTGGCAGCCAACAGCCCCACTCTGCATATGATCAGTCTGTTGCCATAGCAGCCCTGTGGAGCTTTCCTGCCAGTCAGTCTAACAGAGAAGACGAGTGAACCAGCGGTGCCCCCATCCAGAGAGGCCTGCATGTCTTCATCTGTTGCCATGGCACCGTAATAGCGTTCTGGATAGATTTGGCATGGCAGGGAGTCACTTCCTTTATCTTCCAACACATTATATTGAGCCGAGCTCGCCTGCGTTCAGTGCTTACAACATGGTGAGCAGACAAAGGGAGCCGAAGGGGGAGAAGGTAGATGTCAGAAGACAGAACGGATCTCTGCTTAGATGTGCAGTGTGCTCATCGGGTGCTAATTAGGAGATACATAGAGATGGTGGATGTCAGAGACATGCCTAACAAGGTAGCCTGGAGTGGACGCTCCAGCTGACTCACTTTGTATCAGAATGAGTGGATATGTGGAGTCATATCTAGTGCAGTCACAGTGAGTATGTACCAAACCAGTTTAAATATGTACAAGCGACAATAGAGCCAGGCATTTCATAAATCCACTTTAAAGGCAGCGTTAGGAATACTTTTATGCAATCGTGACATCAAATGAGAATGCGAACATTATGTGACAACGTAGAACAGCTTTTTTGGGGGTGTGATCGATATCTTACAAGTAATGATTTTGTTCTAGGATTGTTGCACGCCTGTTTCCTAACAAGCTCACAATATCAACTTTAAAAAAAAAAATAGCATGATGATCTAACTGGGGCACTGTTTTAGGAAAGAAAGGTGTTTAATTTTTTATTTGTATTTTTTGTAGCTTTGAGCACTAGAAAGGAAATTCTAATCTTCTCTGTATTGGCCTGGACGCAGTAATATATATATAAAAAAGAAAAAAACATAACACTGTGGTTATTGTTCGTAAGGAAGAGAGAAGCCTGTGCATTTTTATATATGAGGATGCCTGTAAAATTAACAGTGAAAATGAAATATGATTTTTTAAAAATGATACACAAAATGAAAACACTGTTTTCCCAACAGCTTTTTTTAATGTGTGATGGTAAAGTCTTTGTGGTTTAATCACTGACAGTCAAAGCATGAAAGGTATATTACATAACTGTTCACCTTGAGATAGAGTATTGAGTTTTGCAGGTTTGGATCTTCATCTCTTCATCTAATTACACTAAATGAATTTACCTCACTAATCAAGATGACTGCGTGCAACCTTATGGAGGCTGTCCTTGATAACACTGTTACATTATTCACCTTTCATCAGCCGCACAGCTGGTGGAAACAGAGATGTTAAAGGGCTTTGGCACAACCTAGCCAGAAGTGACATTATCAGCTGAACATTCTTTGCTATGGATCCTCATGCTGGAGCTAGACTGTAAGTACTGCCAGCTTTTTCCTGTGGTAGACCATGGCAGTGCTGAGACTAAATCCATCTTCCCTCACCATGTGGTAACCTCAAGAGGACGATGACTCACGGTGGCTTCTGTAACAGCCCCCCCTCTGCCAA
The DNA here is from genome assembly GCA_015107715.1 of Tylochromis polylepis. NCBI lineage: Eukaryota > Metazoa > Chordata > Actinopteri > Cichliformes > Cichlidae > Tylochromis > Tylochromis polylepis. Next base: position 15,281 of record VVHJ01017510.1, read on the forward strand.
GACCCAGCGCCCCTGCTGGCACTTGTCCTTTCAGCAGAGGAAGACATGTTGCTTATCAGAAATGGGCCGCATGGCGTTGTCTCACGTGGCACACCATTCCAGCTGCACCTTTGTAATGTCAAAGGATGTCTTGCTGCTTCTTGGTTGAGTTTCCTCCTCCTGGTCTTGCAGTTCGAGTCCTCTGATAGGCGCCTTGTTGAGGCCATGGTCATCATCCTGATACTCACCAGACTCTGGAGAGTGTTAAATGTCACTTTAAGAACCTTCCAGTGTCACGTTTTCTATATCTGAAACTGAAAATTTAACTAGTGTGGAATGGGAGACCAGTGCTCAACACAGGGGCATTCAGTCTGTTTTCCCTCAGGCTAAGGTTAAAGAAATAGTTTGACATATTGAAACTTTCTTGCCAAGAGAAATCAAAAGATGACTACCACTCTCAATCTCTATTCTTTAAATATAAAGCAAGTGGTTTTAGTTCAGCACAACTACTAATGTGGCCTTCTTATAAATATCTCTAATTAACCAGTATTATATTATAAAATTCTTGAGGGCAACAATATGATATTAGTGTAAAAACTGCATGAAAGTCTCCTTTTTGTAGTGACTTTTAGTGTGTCAGTCGCTTTCAATGAATATGACCTCCTTGTTAAGCAAACAGTTTCTTCCTAGTCTTCTACTACGATGCACAAAGCTATGCACTGTCATAGCTTTATCCACAGTTGGCATCTGACATCAAAATCACAGCTCAGCAACATTCAGCCCCTATGTAGAATGTGCCCACAGTGCTCGTTTCAGCCTACACAACTCTGTGGATGTATGTATGCCACACTCTGCATTTAATCTCAGTGTGCACATCTATCCATCACTACAAGCAGCAAAGTCACATAAACCATGTGTGTTAGGTTTGCAGGAGAGGTGATTATTAGGCCATTCTGTCTTGAATCATTTCTTTCCCGTTGTTCAGGGCAGCATCTGGAGTAACAATCCTTTGTCCCTCAGTGGGAATTGCCTTCACAAACTCATCCTCCACCTTAAAGGAGCCATTTAAGCACTCCAAGCAAATCTGTCACCGATGGATGAACAACAGCAGCTGACAAGTAGATAAAGCCTCACTGATCAGCAATAATGGACAATTGAGTAGAAAAATGATTGGTGGTGGTGAAAAATGGTGGGGTGGATTGTAATTCAAGTCACAAAATGCTGACGTCAGAGGCACAATTTAGTGTTAACAATATGAGCCCATTGATCTGTCCAGTTCACGATGTTTGGATAACTGAGTGTCTGAACACTCAGTGCCAGAGGAAGGATTAGTGCTTATTCAAACAAATCCAAAAGTTAAAGAGAGACTGAATAAATCAAAAGATAAAGACATAAAGGAAACGATGGATGGATGGATGGATGGATGGATGGATGGATGGATGGATGGATGGATGGGACAACTGTAAAAAACTAACAAGAGGACATGGTCATCTTTAAGTGAGATCTGCAGGTCGCTTCCTGACCATTGATTTTTTTTCTTAAAGAAGATTCATTGTTAACATTTACAAAGCACAGCAAAAATGCACAGGCTCACTGACATAATACAAACTTGGAGCAGACTCAGAGCACATAAGCAGACATCAGGCTCTGCCCTGCCTGCATCAATAATGTAGTTAAAACAAAGGTGTAGATCGGTCATTGTCCCGCTACACTCCACAGTTCGAAGTGGTTTTTTCGGGAACACAGGATAGTGATGAGTAGGCACTCTCGCTGGACCATTTGATCTTAGGCCAGTGTACAGACTGCTTTGTTGCTCTATTTTCCTTTCCGGTTTTCCTGTCTCCCACTCTTGCTAGAAAAAGGTGGCAGTGGGTGAGTGTACACTATGTTCGAGTAATTTAACACAACATGTTCTGCTGCCTGCACTCATAATTTTTGGAGCCTTTTTGGCAGTGGGTATTGTTTACTATGATAGCCAGTGCTGTGATAAAATTTGTATGTGTGTGTGTTGTTTTTTGTTGGTGGTTTTTTTTAGCCTTTTGGGCTCTATTTTCAGGAAATATAATAAAAAGATTCACAACAAATGTCAGACATCAGAGTCATGTTGTTGATTCTGGCCTCACATGCCTGAGCCAGATAACCAGCATAACTAACCTGACTTTTGCCATCTAATATAAGAAAACCTCTGTTGTCAGTTGTGGATTTGGCTGAGCTACATGTTCATACTAACATGCCTGACAACCTGATATTGCTGAGACCTAATGTTTACCATACCTGTGTACCATGCTAAGATTAAATAATTAGCATTATTTAATAATTAGCATTATATTGCACCTGTTCAACTGCTCCTTAAGCCAAATATCTAATCAACCAATCGCATGGCAGCAAAAAATGCAGTTTGTCAAGTAGATATTGTCAACATGACTTGCTGAAGTTCAAACTGAGCAACAGAATGGGGAAGAAAGGTGATTTAAGTGACTTTGAACATGGCATCGTTGTTGGTGCCAGACTGGCTGGTCTGAGTATTTCAGAAACTGCTGATCTACTGGGATTTTTCCACACAACCATCTGCGGGGTTTACAGGGAAAGGCCAGAAAAAGAGATTATATCCAGTGAAGGGCAGTTCTGTTAGTGATAATGTCTTACTGATCCCAGAGGTCAGAGGAGAATGACCAGACTGCTTCAAGCTGACGGGTAGGCAAAAGTAACTCAAACAACCAATTGTTACAATCAAAGCAGAAGAGCATCTTTGAACACACAGCATATTGGACCTTGAAGATTGGAAAAACATTGCGTAGTCAGATGAGCCATGATTTCTGCTGCAGCATTGAGATTTTAGGGTCAGAATTTGACATGAACAACTTGAAAGCATGGATTCATCCTGCCTTGTATCAATCATTCAGACAACTGGTAGTGGTGTAATGTGTGGAGGATATTTTCTTGATAGATTCTGGGCCTCTTGATACCAACTGAGCATTGTTGAAACACCACAGTCTACCTGAGTATTTTTGATGATCATGTCTATTTTTTTATGACCACAGTGTAGCCATCTTTTGATGGCTGCTTCCAACAGGATAATGCACCATGTTATAAAGTTCAGATAATCTCAAACTGGTTTCATGAACATAACAAAGTTCTAGCTATGCTAGCTGACTAGCTAGAACATAACTAGGTTTCTAGTACATATCTGGTAACATTTTGGTGCAGGCTTTGGAGTATGTTTACAGAGATTTAGGATGCCTACATTACATATCTGTTCTGATTTTCCTAAATGTCTCCTCTGGAAAATACCCTCCACCTAACAAAAAACAGAACTAAAACCACACATTTTCAAAGAATATTAAATCAAATCCATTCTGGAAACTAAGCTTATATTGAAACCAAAAAACTGAAATGAAATAAAATAAAAAGTAACTAGAAAATACAAACTATAATATCTATGCCCTGTGTGAATTTGCTCAATAGCCTACTTCCTCATACTTTTTGGGTGTTTCAGGGACCAAATAAAAAGATTTTGCCAGGATATTGAACGCCAACATCTGTAAGTAGATAAAGATAACCAACATTTTGATTTATATATTGGAACACTGTATTAAATATGTGTATGTTATATAGGTTCTTTATAGTACTGAAACATGCTTTTGGGGCACAGGAGGAACACAAGGTTAACAACCAGCTGATGAATATGTCTGAATATTTAGCTGCTTTAGAGACAGATATTTCCCTCAGGAGTTGGTGCACTGCAGACCAATAACAGCTGGTAGGAAAGTGAATATTGGATTTACTGTTATCCCAATCCCAATCCCAAACAGAAGCTAATGGTAATGGATATCTGCTGGCTTTTAAAATTTTCACTATGCTTTTTTTTTTTTTTTTCAGTTTTTTCAC
>VVHJ01017530.1:15144-28583 GCA_015107715.1 Tylochromis polylepis
TGTTGCAAAAACTGAAAAAAAAAAAAAAAAAATCACATTTGATTAGGACTGAACCATCCAAATACCACATTACATCCAGAAGAGGGCAAACCAACAAAACAAGAAACATATCTATTTGTAAAGGTGTATTTATTTCAGGATAAAGATGTCTTTTAAATACCTACATACCTACTAATTCAAAGTAAATTATCCCCTGTACACACTGACCCTCCATCAGGCCAAAGCATTGGGCAGTTTTGTGCTTTCAAGATGTCACAAATGCATAACTACAGATGCGATCCAGTGTATGTGATAAACCTGCTGCTACTATTAACCACTGTTATTGTTTTACGCTTCTAAAACCAGGCTAATACAACTAAAGAAGAAAATGTGATAATCACTCATGTTCAGCTGATATCCCTTCACTTATGTTCCCTAATTTAGGTAGGCTAGATTCCTACACTGCTTTTATATCATAAAGTATTTTGTTAACACTTCAACACTGCTGTTTCAAACTACTTTACACAATCAACTGTCTCTTTTTTTTTTTTTTTTACAAATGTGATGATAAAATCCAGCCAGTACAGTGGTGTCACTTCAAAGTTTGCCACCAGGGTCATTTCTGCACAGATTCTTTCTGGGTACTTTGGCTTCCTCCACAATCCAAAATCATGCATGTTATCTCACTTAGTGATTCTAGACTGGCCATTGCAGTGGATGTGAGAGTGTGTGGTTGTCGGCCTCTCTATGTGAGCACTGTGACTGGCAGCCTGCTTGAAAACTACTCTGCCTTTTGCCCTGTGTAGGATGGACGAAGTTTATAACTCATTTAAAATATTCACCAGTTCATCTGCTCTAATTTGGTTCTCATATACAGTCCAAACTGAATATTCAGGCTCAGCCTGTGTTCTTCAGCGACTACATTAGCCTTTGATTTGTGAATACTGAGACATTTAAACACAATGACCAAAACTTAGGGCTTCAAAAGTAAACACTTGGTTATGCTGGACTCTCTCTTTGCAGCAAGTTTCAAGGAGATTTTAAATGAATGAAACCTCTGAGATCCAAACACGCCTAACCCAAAGAGGCATGTTATAGTTTCTGTGAGTCTCTAAGGCTGCTAGGATCCACTTGTGTCTAAGTGTCATGAATTTCATCATTTCACAGAGAGGTTGAAGCTGTGCGCAGACTTCTGCATGACTGTCAATTTCTTTTGTGGCTGTGTGGTCCACAGACTTTACATCACAGTGCAGCAGCTATGCATGCCCCCCCTCAGGCTGACTTCATTAAAAGTACAACAGGAATGGCTACTCATCATAGCTGCTTGCAGCTGTCTGTATCTCTAAGTCACCGCTACAGTCATCACAATCTGTGATCTTTGGATTTGACTGACAGGTCTTACCAGGCACGATCAAGACGGGTCAACTATCTGCATTTGTTTCCAACACACTGGACTCGACTGGAAATCCAGCAGAAAACAAACACTATCTCCGTGCAGCAGTGTGTGTCCAGGCAGTGAGGGCGTCCTGACCTGTATCAGCTGTGTCTCTGTGTCCCGGAGTGTTCTTCATTCATCTGGAGGCAGGGGGGCAGCCAGGCTGCCCGGCCACACAGCTACAGCTCAGACCTGCCCAGGGCTTTAAAAAAAAAAAGCACAGAGGACTTATTATCTGTGACTTTACTGACATCTAATGGTGGAAAATATTTTTACATGATCAACAAAACATGATGTCAGAGCCTTTCTGTTTTGGGAATTTTCCATTCATACAGGTCCAACACAAGTGGAGCTTGGTGGGGCTCAAAGACCAGATGCAGGGGGGGACTCAACAACTGTTCAGAAACTGAGAGATTACACCGCCTAACTCTGACCCCGTTTAACTGCTTAAACATTTTAAATACTAAATATAAAATCTTTACTTACTCCTTACTCCTTGATCATGCTGTGCTGACTATTATTGCCTGTACACACATATATATCTTTACATACACAGAACATGTTGGTATCAGATGTTATGTACACTGGGAGGGGGAGGTGAACTGACATTTTCATACTGCACTTTTTCCTTCAGCTCAAATCACTATACACTTCATCCATTCACACACCCACTCACACAGAGCTGTAGTCTTTTCTTCCCTCCTTAAGCTCTTTATCTATGGCACACACACTTACACCTAGAGGCTCAGCACCTTGATAGCGTGACTGTTTTTATCTGTATTGTTCCTGGAAGACAAAATGTTTAATAAGCACACATTTATGCAACCAGATCCCAGATGTAAGAATCAGAAAGATGATGGGACACAATGAATGTATTCTTAAATGTTGAGCTGAGTATGAGTGTGGTCCAAATCCATAAAATAACATCCCAGTTTCTACTAAAGAGAGACTTCAAATAACCAATGTGATTATTAATAATAATAATAAAAAAAAGTTTTATTAAATTGGGGTTTTGTTTCCTCAAGATTAAGAGACACTTTTTTGTCAAATGTCAGTAATGACAGAAAAACGCACTGATTTCTGTTAAATACAGTAAGAGTAACTTGTTGCCTTTGCTGGATGTCAACCCGCCGAGTTTACAGTCCTGTGAAAAAATAAATTCACCCTTAGTGCTTGCAAAGGAATTAGGAAGGTAAGTAGCAGCCAAGTGTTGTTAATCAAAAACGTAACGTGCAAAGCCAGGTATTTTGTGAGTTTTCTGCTCTGGAGCACTCAGGTGTGCACAGGAACAAATCGACAATAAAATGGCTGAAAAAGAATCAAGGTGATGCAATGGCCCAGCTAAAGTCCAGACCTCAACCTGACTGAAATGCTGTGATGGGACCTTCAGAAAGCTGTGAAACAACAAATGCCTGCAAACATCAATAACCTGAAGCAACATTGTAAAGAAGAGTGGGTCAAAATTCCTCCACAAGAACATGAGAGACTGATAGACACACATTACTCCAGGTTACTGCTGCTAAAGGTGACTCTACAAGCCTCTGAATCACAGGGCACACTTAGTTTTTCACAGAGCTGCAGAGAGTCCTGTGGAAACTTTCTTTTACACATGACAGAATGTGCTTCATCAATCCACAAAGACCCCAAAGAACAATTAGTGATACAATTATCATCACGAAATCACTTTAAAATTATACTCATTTTATCTAAAAGTAGAGACGAACTGAGGCGGTTAATGAGGCTGTGCAGTGGTTACCCAGTCTCCAGTATTCAGCACAGTTGATGAGAGGTTCAGCGGGTCGCTTTCCATGACCTGGAGCTTGTTTCCCTCAACCCTCTTCAGCAAAACCAGATTCAAAGCTGTGACAGAAATCATTTCATTACACAATTATTCAGCAACAACTACTTTCTCGCATTAACTCAGAAAATAACCCTAAATGTTTTTAATGTTACAGTAAATGACATCTGTCATAATGAAGTTCCATGCTGTTATCACATCTTCATATTTAGATTCTCTCTCCGCTGAGGTGTGACAGAGTGAGGGGAGGAATGCAGATCGTCCAGTAAATTGAAGGCGTTGCCTTCAGGCTCGGCCCTCCGTTTACCACAACAGACCCGACAGCATCTGCACGACTGCAGAATATCACAAATAAAAACAAATCCCAAAGTAGAAAAACCTTAAAAAGTGAAATCTAGACAAAATATGGAAGGTTACATTCAGGCAAAAGCCAGAGTCAATCCACGAACAATCTCAATACCGCCTTAAAAGAAAACTAAACAGACACAAAAACACCAAAATATTAAATAAAAGGAAGCGTGTCAATGGATCTTGACTTAAATGATTATAATAAGTCGATACTTCAAACAACTGTTCTGTGATAAACTGTAACAATGTCACTCAAACACATAATAAAATCAACCAGTGAAAGTTTCGTAAATTTGGTAGTTACTAGGAGTAAGTCTCTCCATTTGACAGCCATCTTGGAAGCACACCTGTTCCCTAAGATTTTGTTGATTTACAGCTGATTCCAGGTGAGGGAGAGGATATTAAAACAGCTTCTTTGCTCATTCAGAACAGGTTTAAGGGACAGAGAGATGAATCTACCATCCAAACTGAGCATCGGCCCTGAACTCTGATCACACGCTGCAATATTTATCAGACCCTCTTAACTTTGTTTTATTCATCAGACAGGAGCTTGAACCAACGCAACACAGCGCACCACCTGACTGTCGAACACTTGAAGATGATGAAAGATCGTGAAATCTTTAGTCGATATCCTGATCTGAAACTGACAACACAAGCGCTCATTTATCGGCTAGGAATAAAGACCTACCTCTACACGTGCACTACAAGAGCTTTTCCTTTAATAAGACATATATTTTTTCCTAACTGACAACAGGCCACGCTGCAACTTGTAGCTCACGTTGGAAAAGAGAAAGCAGGTTTCATGTCCTGAACATGAGACGTCAATTATTGATCAGTGGAGCCTGGGAGGAAGGGCTGCAGTGTATTATTTATCTGTATGCAGGGTGTTACGTATCACATCTGATCCCCTAACTGCTCACCGTCTGCTGTGCTCAAGACTTCAAACCGTTGCTACATCTTCAAGACTCACCCCGACTGAACTCCACTGCCATCTTCCCAACAATGTGAGAAATCTCTGTACGTCTGTCAGTCCCTCACTTCTTCATCCGTCTTGACAACGATTTTTCTAATCTACTTCAGGTCTGGTGGTTGAACTACAAAATAACTGGTTGTGACATGAACTTAGTGGTGTACAACTTTTCTCTGCTTTGAGGCGAGCAATTGAAGCGACTGCTAATTAGGGCTGTGCCACATGATACAGTCTACAATAAAACTGCTATAAATTTTAATGTGATTACAAAAAGTCATATAATATAAATGCACTATGAACTCCAGACATCCATGAGAGCGAGAGCAGCGTCTCAGCCTCCAATTATGATTTAGTTAAAAGGAAACTACTTCCTCAACCTCACAATACACTGCAAAATATTACAAAAAATGAAAAATTACTAAACAAAAAGATGTAAATAATAACTGTATTATTTAATTAATTACAAATGAACATGCTTCTCCATTTCAGGGGAAAACACACCGTTGAGTGCAAGCAGGCACGTGAGGAGATGCTAGCAGCTGGGAATGTGCAGCCCAAGCATAAACAAATGGCTAATAATAAACAACGGAGCGCTCGCTAGCTGCACTAAATTACTGATGCAGTTACATCGTGGAAAAGGAGGGCTTTAAGCAACTGGTTAAAAGGAAACATCCCAGGTAGAAATCCTTTTCAGTTTCAGTACGTGAAGGTTACGCTACCTGAATTATTATTATTATTCTTTAAGTATTAAGCAGTTTTACTATACTTTTACTTAAAGTTTCCATAGAAATCTCAGCTTAGGTGACTTTTGTTCTCGACTGTTTTTTGGCTTATGCTTCGTCACTGCTATAACACAGTAATGCTGCTGCCTGCAAGCTGCAATCACACAAAAACATTGTTCAGTACTTGTTTTTACTTTTTTACTTTACATCATTATCGCAAATTTCCTTGAAATTTCATATAATTTTGAGGCTATCAGCTACATAACAGATGTGTGAGGGCTAATGAGTTAACAAGCCAGATGTTGACTTTGTTTAAAAACAGCAGTCTGATTTTATATTACATTTTATTTAACACTGCCCAAGAGCAGAACATTTAATGTGTCTGTGTGGTTTTATTTTAATTATGTTTTACTCAATTTTAAAAGGTTAAAAAGGTTTACATGCTGTATACTTCTGACAGAAGAATGAATCATTGTGAATCTCTATAAAACACCCACTTTGGCAAAAATTAACGCCATGATTTACTACGAAACTGCCAGAATCTGACTGCTGACACCCTGTTCCAGATCTAGCCAAAGAAAAACAAACCAAACCCCCCCACCACATAACCTCAGCACCATTTTTACTCTTTTTATGCCGTGCCTGTGAGCTTCCTCTTCTTTTAACCAATATTTTCTACTGGGGTAAGCAGCGGGATGCGGTCCTTCAGTACGACAGTATTCTTATCATTTTAAATTAACCATAATCAAGCTCTATCTTTGTGAAACTGGCCTCAGAGGCTGTATGTTTCCTTTACTCCCTTCACTACTGATCGCTGACTTGTCGGGTTGATACATCAACACACATTTCACAATAAGAGAGCATAGGGTTGGGTGCTGGGCAGTAGAACCAGTGAGGAAAGAAAAACAGGTTTTCTGATGGTTTTATCAGCAGAGCAGATGTTCAAACACACTCCCGCTCACCTGCAGAGGAGACTAACCCACCAGAAACACCAGAGACGCTCTGCAGTGCTTGGCTGCAGCTGGTGGTGATTTTCCTCTCGTTGCCTGGAGCAACACAGGATTAGTCATCTGCCGTCCTGAGGGGAAGAGGAAATCTGGACAGCAACGAATCAGCGTCATTCGGTCCAACTTATAGCTCATTTCCTGAAGTATTACCCCATCAGGGCTGACAACAATCCCGAGCTTAACCTGTATCCAAGTGTTAACCTTAAAAATTTAACACCTGAGCTCACGGGGACTGGAAAGAGCTGCACATCCCCGCAATGTGACTGCGTGAACAGATCCGTCTCCACAACAACAGTAATACGAGTACTCACACACTCTGTAGGGGTACCGTAAGGAAACCCAGACTAGAAGAAACTATGGAGGAATTCTGGGGTTGTTTCACCTCCCAAAACATCTGGATTACATCAAGTCCCAGCACTGCCCAAACTGTTCTTCAGGGTCGTGATTCAGAAAGTAAAATAAATCTAGAGTTTCCCTAACATGTGCTTTTACACAGCGTAACACTGAGCCCCAAAAAGGTCTCTGGCAGGCTTGGTGTTCTGGTGTTTTCATGCTTTAACACCATCCCAGTGGTAAATGATGGCATAGCCACTCATTTAGATTCATATCATGGTGACTTTATGTAATTTATTCATTTTCTTTGTTTTTTTTAATGGTTTTCTTTGATTAATAAACACCCATAGAGTCACCTGAATGACCATCACTGACTCTGGCAGCTCGTGTCGTAGACTACAGATATCGTTAACAATGATGTACCACGGACAATCGTACATCATTGTCCATGATAACAACGATGTAAGTGTCAAAAACTGCAGTTCCTCTAATGCCCACTAGAGGCTGATTACAACAGAGTCAGTCTTCATAGACCATCATGTTAAAATGTTTACAGCCTGACAAAACAGTTTTGGTCTTTATGGATATTTTCCACCTGCATAGCAACTATACAGAGGGTGAACATTTATGTAACTCACCTGTTGTGATTTGCCGAGGTTTAAAGTTAGGGGCATGGCCTCTTTGACAGACAGGTGGGTGCTGAAACAGGTGACTGTAGCTGCCAACTGTCTGCTAGACTTCATGTACACTGAACTGGACCTCTCAGCCATGTCTTTTCATATAAATATCTGACATATGATAATACAGCTCGCTGTGAGATACAGACCATCCAAGAAGTCTGTGCTCTAGTTCTGGTGAGTGAAATTCTAGTATTTTACTTTAGCATTAACACACACTGCCATCTTTATTTTAATTTCAGTCGCATATTTTAGATTTCATTACTTTCCTTTTCAGTCCTCACATCAGCAGGTATAGCTTAAAATCTATGACATCCTGATATATAAAACTGCTGCTTTCAGCTCTTCCCTTATTTCCCAGCTCGTGACTGATGCTGGGTCTGTGTGGCTTTGTTGTGCATAAGGCAAATTAACCAATACACCATGGAGCCACTATATAACAACCTATTTTCAGCTGCTCCGTTACTACAAGGGGTCGCCACAGCGTGTTTGATTTGGCAGTTTTACCCCCGTCCTGATACAACCTCAAACCAGATTTTTGTCTTCAGATGGAATTGATCTGGCAACTTTTCACTTGCCAAGTGCACGAAGTAACCACGACACCACTGGCTTCAAGAAAATTTGAACTGTAAAGTTGTCCATTTTAACAGCTTTAACAACTGTTGGAGCCAGCCTCTAGTAGCTACTAGAGGAACTAGCTTTTTTGCTTTATTTTTCAGTGCTGGGGGTCTGGAACCTGACATAAAATAGAAAAAGAAGAAGGTGGAGGAGGTGGTGCAGTGACTGGCTTAATAGTGCAAAAATACATCAGAGAAGATAAACAACAGGAGAGAGACACAGGTCGGTAAAATTAAAATAGAAATAGAAAAAGTAGAAGGTGGTGTTAGGTAGAGCCGGTGTAAACAGCCCTGGGAAATAAAATATTTAACATCCACGGGGGTGCTAAGAAAACAAAAAGACAAAGAGAAAAATGCACATTCATTCACACAGACTCTAATCTTACTGCTTTTCTGTTCAGTGAGGGGAGCGCCAACAGGTAAGCTGCAGCTTCACCTGGGGGACCAGCCTCCAGGTGACCTTTGCTTTGATTTGGTTACAAGTTGGCACAGGGGGCGTAGCTACCATCAGGCTGGAGGATTCAAATCGGCTTCCAGTAACATGCAAAACCAATTACTTTATTGGCTGCATTTGACTGAGACAATGCAGCAAACCCAGAGGCTGACTTCCAAACACTGTTTTTAATCTGCAGCATGGCAGCAGCAGCACGAGCCCCCACACCTCTTCTTTTATTCTCTGCAAGGGAGTCTGACGAGTATCGAGCTAACCTGCTCAGTTAGAAGAAATATGTACACAATAATCATCATACAGTCATCATCTGCACTGACAAAAACGACCAAGCAGGTTCTGCGGGGCCAGCGTCAGCCATGTTGTTCGGTTTCTTTTGTACTCACTATTATTATCCAGATCATAGGGGAAGGGGGCGGATAGGGGCCTTGGAGCAGCGGACGACAAGGGGGGCGTCCGGGAAAGACATTTCTGCGGAAAAGGCAGCAGCGTCCCAGACAGAAAGACAGCAGCAGCAGCAGCGGCGGCAGACGGACCTAACCCAGTCTGCCGCTGCTGCTCCCCACCCCCGCCCCTCCCCCTCGGCGGGAGAACGTAACCAACAAAACGAGCGCTCACGGTGTTTTTGTTTCTGCTTGTTTACCTGCGCGCTAACTAGCTAGCTAGCTAGCAGACACGTGCATGTTTGTTTCCGTCTTACCGTTGATATTATTTAAAACACGGAGGCCGAAGAGGACTGCGAACGAGGGACTTTCTCTCGCCTCCTGCTGTCTGTCCACAGAACCCGTTTCGACTTCACAGGAACCTCTGAGACTCCACGGCCATCTCACCACGAAAAGATAAGCTAAAGGCGGCCAGACGCCATGTTTCCGTTCAAGTCTTTCACAATAAAAGCGCCCGAAAGCGCGACGCACAAAACTTTCTTTAACTACACGAACGAACAAGCAGCCGTTTTGTGACGAAGTTGTTGGACCACTGAAGGTATTACAAATAAATCAGTAGCTATAAATTAGGGGCTGGACAAGTAGAGACCAAGCTGGAAAATATATATAAAAAACTGGAAAATTTAGAAGAAAAAAACAAATTTCAAGAATTGTTTTTGGAACATGTATAAGAAATACAAGCAAAATTGCAGGAAAAAGAGACACATTTATGAGGAAAAAAGGCAAATTTAGGAGAAAATGTGGAAAACGTAGGAATGTGAATGTGGAAAATGAGGGGAAAGTGTCAAATTCATAAGAAAAACGGAACATTTACAAGTAATCTGCAAACCTATTAGGAGAAAAATGGTCAATTAATGAGAAAAACGTTTGCAACAAAAAACAGGCAAATGTATGAGGAAAAACAAGCAAATATGCAAGAAAACAGCTGCCACATCTACAAGAAATAAACAGGAAAGTCATAAGAAAAAAAATCTCCCAAATGTATGGAAAAAATTGGTGACTTGAGAAAAAAGTAAGCAAATTCATGAGAAAAAAATCAAGTTTAAGGGAAAAAACTGGGAAATTTACAGTAAAATAAAATCAAGAAAAATTACAAGGAAGAAATTGCAGCTTTATGGGGGGGAAACGGCCAATTTTATAAGGAAAAAATAGTCTGAGAAAAAGAAAAGTCAAATTTATAGATAAAATAGTCAACCTTACAATACATAGAAATGATATTCTTCTTCATTTTCTGAGGTTGCATAGGAAAGACACTCACATATTGAACTTGGATCAGTAACTCATACAAAACATTATTACAACACCAGCAAATTCAAATCATATTAAAAACATTTAAAGAAAGGAGAAGTAGAAGCTGTGGCTGTGTCAGAGAATCTTATTTTGTATTTTATTTTATTTTACTTAGATTTTTACTTATAGTCCTTCTATATTTAATTTCAAAAAGGTATATTTTTTCTTAATTTTCATATATTAAAAAATCTAATTTGCTATCAATTTATTTAATTTAGCCTAATAATCATACAGGCAAGAAGAAAGCCTTTATTTTACTCCAGAGCCACACTTCCGGTGGTATTGCTGCCGCCTTCACTCTTCTCACTCTCTCTCCCCGCCCCTGCCTCCTTTTGCCAAATAGTGCAACCGAGAGGAAATTCAAGTACACCGACTGGCGCATTACGCTGTTTTCCCCTGCCTAATAGTGATCCGTCCTTCTGTTGAATGCGACAGTGGAGGAGACAGACAGAGACAGCCAGACAGAGGGACAAGCAGGAAGGACAAACGGGCAGACAGACAAATAAACTGTCTTGTTCTGCTCTTCCTGTCTAGCCCATGTTGCTCTGTCAGTTATTGGAGTTTATTGTGCTCATTTTGATGGGTTAATTTTAAAAGTCCATTTTAATGTCTGCTGACAGTCCTGCAGCTGTACTAAACTCACCGACCACCGAACCGTGAAAGGTAAAAATGTGAGTTTTTTTAATGGTATGGAACAACAGGGTGTCAAATTCACATCACATGAATGACCAGTGTGCACAGACCGAGTTCACTGACATGCTTTAATTTATTCCAAAAACTATGTCTTGTACACCGTCATGGACAGTTTGGTCCACATTAAGGCAGCTAATATTGAATCCAGCCTGCGCTCAAATTAGAGATCTCCCACATCACTAACTCACAGCAGCCTGTTTTTGACAGCTGCTGGTACCCACTGACTCCACCATATTGACTGTTTGGAGCCAGAAGTGTAATTGGATGAGAGGTTTGTGTAGGGGTGCAAAGCATAAACACAGATCTGTTAATGAGTGCTAATGAATAACAGACTAATAAAATACCGAAGTTTCACTTTCCAAAACTGGAGCCCTGGACAGTCTGTACCACACAGAATTTGATCATGCCATTAAAATGCTCCAAAAAGCGCCAACAGCACATGGTGGAGAGGTCCAGCTCAGTGGCATACACTTCCAATCCAATCAAGGCAATTTAGGGTGACCTGCTGGTCACCTGAGGACACTTTAACATGTGCACTGGATTAGCAAGAGATCAAACCATCAGAAAAGCATTTAAAAAAGGCAGTGTGCAGTCAAAGCTGTGGACAGGATGCTTCTTGGAGCCAAAGGAGAGATTTGGTAAGAAGTGTTAGGAGGTTAAACAAAAGTACTACCTCTACTACTACACCCCTAAGCCACAGAAAATGATATACAGTACAGTATGTCATCATTTATATACAGTATAAAGCAGGGATGTCAAACTCATTTTATATTGCGGGCCACATGCAGCCTGCTTTGAGTGGGCTGGACCGGTGAATCTCCTCTAACTACATATTTAATCCCCGTGATAAGCACAATTTCAACAGTGCGCCTCTTTTTCTACACGATAAAGAAATGCTGGTGTAGTAAATGACGCCAATCAAACTCTTTCCAATGTAATTATAAATTGGAAAGAGTTTGTTAATTCACAGAAAATGAAAATTACTTTTAAATATGGACCCACTGTTAAAAAAAAGTCAAATTTCTGTAGTGAGAAATGGAAAAAAAAAAAAACAGTAACACCTGGCATTTAATTGGTCATCTATTACATGATTACCTTGGTGTTCTGTGAATGGCCGTGGGAGAGTTCGTTATTAGTGTAAAACTTATGAAAATACAGTTGAGAGTCCAAAATGTACGCCTTCTTTCCATCACATTTTTTAAAGCTGTCCAGTGGGTCGGAGCTGATTCTGGCCCCTGGACCTTATGTTTGACACCACTGGTATAAAGAGTCATTTCAAACATCTAAAGTTGAACATGTAAGAATTTTAGTTGACTTTTTCTTCAAATAATAATATTTTCTAGCCAGTGTCACCATTTATGCTGAATATTACCATCAAATTACAAATGGCTAATGGGCTTTATGAAAAAATATCACATGTACTCATGATATGTGGCAGCCACCAAATAAAATAATAGAAAACGGAGATCCCCACTTATAATGACAGCTTGCCATCACACAGTTAAAATGGTTACAAAATCCTGCTGTTGAACTAGTCACAAGTTCAAGTCCATCTACTCATTCATCACTTTATTTTGACTCTTTTTCTACAGTGCAGTACAGAGTTGAAGTCATCCAAGCTGTGGAATAACAAATGTTTGTAGTGAACAACAAAAAATGGAAAAGAAAACAAACTGGGTTTCGTATTTAAGATTCTTCACAATCGCCCCCTCTTTGCTCTGATAGCGGCTTTGCTTGGAAGGAGTTCCTACGTCTGCATGCCAAACCATCTCAGCTGGGTTTAGTTCAGGTATGTTAAAAGGATTGTAGTGGTTTCTTTGCAGCGGTTCCGCCAGGGAGGTTTCATCGAAGGTCTGCGGTCTCTTTATGTTCCTCGCTTCTTTCTTCGCTTTCCTCTCATTCATCAGTCAGTCAAGGCTACCTTCATCTTTTATCTTGTCTGTGTTCCCGTGTGAACAGCCTGTAAGTGTGTATTTGTCCAGCACAAATATACACTTTATGGGAATTACTAACTTTCATCTTAAATTATAACGTGGATTTTCTTTAACCATTACAAGCGACTACCTCATGCAAGAGAAACAGTGACTACTTTAAACAATCCAGGTTATGAAACATTTTTCCCCTGTGACATTTTTGCTGGGATAAGCTCCAGCCCATGGATGGATGGATGGGGATGTGGAACAGCTCGAACGTCCCCCTTTAAATTAGAATAAAACACTTCATATCCACGGTCTCATCAGATAAACAAAATGTTCTACAGGTGCATTTTTACTGTGCTTCCAGTCATGCAGCTGTTCTGAAGCTCGTCATGGTTCAGCAGTTTGTGTACAGACAGAAGACAAAAAAGAAAACAAAAAAACAACAACATGAAACTGGTTATCGTCTTCTTGTGAACACTCAGCTGGTGTCTGCTTTTACTGGCAAACAAATAAAACAAGGAAACAAGTGTAAGCTGCAGTTCCTCTAATGTCCACCAGAGGCCGGCACCAAAAGTGAGTCAATTGCTATAGACTCCCATGTTAAAATATTCAGCTTTACAGCAGAAACAAACATGTGTACAGCCTTTTACAAAACAGTTCTGGCCTCTTAAGTTTACCCTTTGTCTAAATAGAGTCACTGAAAGTAGATAGCTCAACTATTTCATGGTGTTTGTGCCTTTTGGTCAGATTATCTGACAAA
>VVHJ01017534.1:1259-22583 GCA_015107715.1 Tylochromis polylepis
CCAGGCTCAGGGAGGGGCGGCCATCTGCTGCGACCGGTTGGGGTGAGAGAAGGAAACAGGATAAAGACATGCTGTGGAAGAGAGACAGAGATTAATAACAGATATGATTCAATGCAGAGAGGTCTATGAACACATAGTGAGTGAGAAAGGTGACTGGAAAAGAAAAACTCAATGCATCATGGGAATCCCCCGGCAGCCTACGTCACACACGAATCCTGGATCACTACACACTGCAAAATCCCCAGTGTTAAATTGACACTAGAAAGTGTCTATATGGGTCCACTCTTTTGAGTGTTAAATGAACACTTTTGACAGTGTTATATTTTTAACATTAACCTTAAGGATTAACAGTGACTAACACTGAGCAGTGCTGATTTTCTAATACTGGAAAATAACTAAAAATGCTAGTAATACTTCAGTGTTAGCAAATCAGCACTGCTCAGTGTTAGTCATTGTTAATCTTTAACACTGGAGATTTTGCAGTGCAGACACAAAAAGAAGCTACACTAAAAATGCACAAGAGGACATGATGTACAGGGTTAGCTTTAACTCAAGAAGTTAAACAAAAGAGAAATTTTTATACACAGTCCTCCATTTTTTAAAGACTTAAAATAAACTGAACAAACTAACATTTTAAATATAAGGACTGGTTTTAATACTTGAATGAAAATCCTTTGGGATCAATGAGTGCCTTTAGTCCTGAACCCATGGACATCACCACATGCTGTGTTTCCTCCCTTGTAAAGCTCTGATTGGTCCTTTACTGCAGCTGCCTTCAGTTACTGCTTGTTTACGGGTACTTCTGCATTCAGGTTTCTATTTAATATCTAAAAAGTATGCTCTATTGGTATAAGATCAACTGACTGACTTTTGAAGAATATCCTATTTCTCTGCCTCGAGAAACTCTTGAGTTACTTTTCTGCAGTATTCTTTGGCTGATCTGTTTTACAGCTTTGGGCTGAATCTGAGCAGATTAGCTAAAGCTCGGTCTGTTCTGAAAAAGACTAATCTGACCTTCCATGTATTGAGTGTAAGCGGTGGTTTGCACCTTGTTGTAAACCCTCTGTATTTCCATTCATGAAGGCATCTTTTGATTGTACTGTATACCCTGATAATGACACACCTTCCTCTTGACCTATGATGTTATTATAAAAGTTGTTTTTCTGAAGTAACATTTAAGATTCACTGACATCTGTTTGGATCTCATATTTTCAAATTACAGTAAAAAGCTTTAAAATACAAATTTGGCACTTTAAATGAACTTTATATATCACTTGTTAAATGAACTATAAAACTGGCTATAATTCTTAAACAGTTAATACATTTTTTTTCTAAGTCTGCACTCCAACTGCATATTGACTTTCCGTGGTGGTGTACAGACGCACCAAATTATGGAAATAATTCATAAAATATTATCTTTTCTTACACTTAAACACCACCATTGTGTTAATATAGCAGCATATGCGTCACGGATTCTAGTTTCAGGCTTGTTATTTAGTGTTTCAAAGATGACAGCTTTTACAACACTAAAACTGAAAACACAGTTGCTACCTAGAGTATAGAAATATTCAGAGGAGCAGCCAGCAACAATTTCTGCTTTTCAATTAATGAAGCAACAAAAGGACTTTCACAGAGTGACGCTTGATCAGCAAAGAAAAGCAGCAAATCTTATGTTGGAATTAGCTCAAAGAGTGGAAGAGAGGGGAAAATGCACCTAAAGAGAAACAGGAACTCTAGACCAGTATAGTTTCTTGTGAAAAATTGGAAAGTTGGGACAAAGTGTCTTGTAAGAAAATAAATAAATAAAAGCGAAACCACTTGTAGGAAAACGGCAAAATCAGTTGAGACCCTTCACAGGATAGAGGAAAAAGGAGGACTATTTGAAAAATCAATCTCCCCTGGGGAAAAAGGTGGAAATTGGGATGTCACATGTAAAAGTACATTAAATAATAAGAAATAAATTGGGACTGGCAAAAATGATAAGGGAGGTTTTGATGAAAGCAGTCTCAGACAGATTAGTCATAAAACTACTCTGCAAAACAGATGATAAAAAACAAAGACAAAGAAAACTCAAAGGGACTGCAGGCACATTAATATAGAGTAATTCGACCTCATCATGAAGAAAAGGATGGACACTGAGGTATGGCAAACTGATCAAACCATCAAACAGTTCCTAAACTATGCATGTCTGACTTTATGACAGGAGCTTTTTTAAAATAATGGCATTTTGCACTTAAAAACTCCTTAACAAAGGCTCAGTAATTGCACACGTCGACATCTCGAGGATGAGGAACAACGTACATGACTTGATTATTTTGATGATTGCCATTATTGATTACATTTCAGTAGTATCTGAGAATGATTTATAGTACTGTGCAAAGGTCCTCAGTCACCCTTCATTTCTTCTTTTTTTCTGTGCACTGGCTGCTTTTTCACTAATTTTCTGTCCAGTTATCAAATCTCACCATTTTCAGAGTTTTTTGTTTGTTTGTTTTTTGTTAAGCCACTTAATACTGACCTGTGAATCATTCAAGCCTCAAAAAAGGACACAGTACCTACACACAACACACAACTTAGCAAACAAGTCTTGGGATTTTTTTTTACTACTAGTAAGCTGCAAAAACACAGGATTTGTTCCCATTTCTATAGTTGAATGTTTGGAAAATGCCAAAGATAGCACATTTTGACAGGCATAATATAATATTTTGGCACCAACAAGGTGATTCCCTAAAAGCTATTACCCAAAACCGTTGCATATCCCAGCATGCATGCAGTGTGTCCTTAAAAAAAAATGGAAGAAATTGGAGAAGTGGCGGTAGGGCTAAAAAACTATCTACAGCAGATTAACAGTATCTGAATGTGTACAGAGGAGAGGTACAACAGTGAGTATCTGCAGCCATCTGTAAATCACGATGGAGGCTCTGTCATGGTTTGGGACTGCATCTCACTGCATGCTATTAAAGATTTTGTCAAAAATTGATACAATTATGAACGCAGAAAAGTACGGTCAGATTTTGATCCACTACGCATTATCACCTGAAAAGCATCTCCATTTTTCAGTATGTCTTCCCCAGAGTGAAGCAGGCAACAGAAGAAGAGAAAAGCAAACCCCCCACTCCCACCCACCCCCAAAAAACAAAAAACAAAAACAGTCACCATTTAAAGAAAAGCTTTGAATGTCCTTCAAGAAACCTGGGAAACTATTTCTGAAGACTACTTAAAAAAAATGACAAAGCTTTTTCGAAAGAGTTCAAGCTGTGCTGAAGAATAAAAGTGGTCATAACAAATATTGACTTTCAAGATCTTAAAACAAAAACAAAACAAAACCACTGATTTAACGCTGAATGATGTAGAAGCACCGTGGGTTTGAATGCATTTACCCCTCCATGAACTAGGAGTGCTGCTCCTGCACTCCTGCAGCATCTCCTGATGCTGATGTTGCTCAGCTATGTGAAATGAATATCACCCTCTCTGATGTTAGTGGTGACTACTGACTAGATAGTGAGTAACTGTGTCTATACTTCCTATATTAATACAGGTAACCCAATTTAAATTAATGTAACTAATGTTAACCATGTAACCTGTAATCCACTACATATCAGGTGTGGACTCCAGAAACATTAGATGACTGCTGTTACATTAGCTAACAGAGATTCTTTATAAAAAAAAAGAAGAGAGAGATAAATAAGACACTAAGTTATGAAGGCATGATAAATGAACACATCTCAACCATTTGTTGACCTAGTTTGCCTGAAATTAAAAATGAAATGTTTCCACAAACAGACCCAAATAGTGTAATAGTGTTTAATGACAGACTTTGAAATGGTGAAATCCCATGTGGCACTGAATGGATGTGCTGTGCTATAAGTGTTGCTCGGGGAAAGAGAGCCGTGGTGGTGCAAATATGCAATTACATGAAGCACGTAGATGAAATCGAAAGGAGACTGCATCATAAATAAAACATCCCAATGCCGAGTCTAAATGAGTAATTTATTCTATTTATGATGAATGAAAACTGTATAAGTAATTAGAAATATCCTTATCGTCTTTACATGTATATTTAATTATGTGCACGTGTATCTGTAAGCAAATTCTGGAAAGGCTGCACACAGGCCACGATAACGTGGGACAAATATAGTAGATCTACATTCTGGTGTGCTCACTGAACATAAGCGTTGCTTATTATGAGTCTTCATAATAGCTCATGCATCACCGCTGGCAGACATGACTAACAGATGTGAGTGCTTTAACGCTCTCTTCTTGGTCCCTCATGTGAGCTTAAATTCTGGCACTTGAAGCATTATATTCTATGTTTACATTACTCCACGTTATCGAGTAAAAAGTAAAAACTTCCTCTGAGTGTTTTGACTTTTGCAGCTACAAATGTGACCATGACACAGAGAAAAGAGGTCATTTCCGAGCTTTGTTGACAAACTTCCCCATCAGTTTCCTGTTTTCAGCTCATTGTTAGACACGAGTTTCCCAAGGACTGTGTGCACTCTGAAGGTTCTGACCTCATTTTCCAATGGGTCATTTCACACATACACTTTGACACAACAGAAGAGAGAATTTCATGGCTGATTCAACAGCCTCTGCACTGTATTTTATCAAAGAGAAGTTCACTGAATAGAGTTTAGCACAATGAGAGCAGTGACAGTGCTGCGTGGCAGAAAAATGCAAAAGCTGATGAAACAGTCACATGTAAAATTCCTGTTGACACATTTGCTCATCTGGTCAAAAGACAAATGGAGGACAGAACAGAACTAAAAACGCATCACAATTAAAGTGACTGATTGGCCCCTCGTCTGGAGTAAAATTGAGAAAACACTACATTGCAAAGATCTCATTGGTCGCACCTATTTCCAGTGAGCTTCATTAACTGGAGGACACCAACAGCAAGTGTTCAAAGCATCTGATTGATCGTACCGTTTAAGTAACTACAGAGCAGTGTACTGCTCTAATTATATCTGTGCGGAGGTCTTTGCAGCTACAAAGTCTCGAACAAGCGAATCATGTTTCTTTAATAATATTGTTTTTACGGCTTTCAGATTGGCTTTCACAAACTTACATCATTTAACCAACATAGCTAGGTGCCAAGCACTAATTAGGTAGCATTAATCAATAATAAACAGACATGCCGGAGCTGTGCAGACCCGAATTATCATGGTAGCAATTCTCCAAGGTTAACCTGACACATTCTTTCCTGCAGTCCTTCATGTAAGACAGTAAAATGTTGAATAATAAGAGTTTTGGAGAGGATGGTGCAGGACTGATGTGCATAAACAATTGTATTCACATGCTTACAACCTCAAATGAAAGTATTACTTCTTTACTAAACCAAAAATAATAATCATAATAATATAGTTTGGGAAAGACAGGGTGCAATTTTGATTAGATTTAGGGTGGAGGGTCACATGAATGAGGCGCTGCTGCTTTGGGTGGACATGATCATCATCCTCCACTTTTCTTTGGAAAATTGTTTAAAGTTTCTTTGAAACGACATATTTTTTAAGTACAGTAACATCAATTTAACATCACATTTACTGACTGACAATTTATTGTTTGTTGCTAACTCACCACCTGCTCCTACGGTTCCCAGTGGGGTAGCATAATAGCAGTTAGATGAATGCAGGTAATTCAGTGGTACTCCCTCGGTAGGGAAGCTTAACCTTTCATTACATTCATAACATATGTTTTCTGTGTGATGAGTTAGACAGGAGAAGATTTAACAGAATCAGTAACAATGCAAAAAAAAAAACAGGCAACAGCCAAAAAAAAATAGCCTTCTTTTTTTTCCCACGTCTTTGCACAGATGAAGGTGCAAGTTTTTAACTGCAAAAAGTGAGTTTCAACTAAATGGTTAAGAAAATGAACAGCTGGATTGATGAATGGATACAAATGATTCATCTATCTTTTAATACACATCATATAAAGTGTACAAATATCTTTATGTGAACTCATACCTACCTTATTTTTACAAGGTAATTTTCAGGGTTAATCATAACAGGCTCTTTATTTTCCTCTCACAGAGCCATTTCTTTTCTATCTGAACACCCAGGGAATGGCCAGGATGAGCAGGTGAATGCTTCAGAGCTGCCCTCCTCTTTAATGGGAATATGGATTTTGCCATTAAGGGTTGCGTTTTAGCATTTTACTTAACACACCAACATCTGAGGCAGAGGATTGTTTTGAAACAAAGAAAAAAATTGCCAACAGAGCCAACCAGACCAAATAAAATGGCTGGCAGAGGTCTATATTTTGGTTGCGCATGGTGACTAACCAGTCATTAGTGATGAGGCTTGGATGAATTCATTATGGTTAAGGAAATGTTGTGACTCAGTAGTCTAACCATCCAATAAACTCCAATAAAAAGCTCAAAGGGGAGCTTGCTTTAGCTGTTTCTGCATCTTTCCTGATGCCAGCTACACATAAAACATATGTTCTCCCAAGCTAGCATCTGGATTTGTTGAACTTGCTTCTTTAACTAGCAGAAACGATAAAGACATCCTTTATTTCAGTCACTGCAACAAGAGAAGTGTTGTAAAATGACTGACTATATAAACAAATCGATAGATAAAGAAATCGGAAATCAATTTTGACTTGCAGTTAACTGATACATTAATTAACTAATCAAATCTAACTCAGTGTGTGTATTGTCTAATCTAGAGAAGCTTCATTCCTTTTGCTTTGCCTCTGTGACAGACTTGGTCTCATGCAAATACCTATCTCTACGCTCAAGTGATCAGCAAAAGCCTGTTTCTGCAGCGCAAGTGGAACTTCCCATTTGCATATGTATCGCTATGTAAACAGGTGCATACAACAGCAACTCCAATTCAACGCTTGTTTTTGCATTTGAATGGGTTAACAAAAAAGGGCTTCAAACATGATCTTACAGACTATGCAAAAGGCATGATTGTGGATTTGAGGAGTGCAGGGTTTGAGGACTGCAAAGATTGTAGAGCTTGGTGCTCTGCTGAAAGGCAGCAATCTCAAAGATGTACAATGAAAAGAGCAGAATATGAGACCCTGCAAAACATTTACTCCTGGTAGATGAATGTGGCAGACATCATGTGGTTCTGGCCACAAGTATTGTCAGAATCATAACATCAGGTTGGGTTATTGCAACCAAGTACACAATGCATCGCACTGTTGGTATTCAGTGGATGCTGTAAGCTACAGACAGGATTCAATGTGGACTTAGAAACATCAGTTATTTGGTCTGAGTGTTCCCTCTGGAACAGTAATGCCCTGTAGGACTATGGCCATAAAATATATTGATTGGCTTGTAATGCATATCTGTAGAAATTCACAGTTCAGTACAGGAGGTGTAATGAGTCCATGCTGTATCATTCCACAGGATCAAATATCTCCATTCATGTCCTTCACTCTTCCAGAATTGTCACAGGTTCATATACAGTATGAGTGGTCTAAAGTACACTCAGGTAAAATGTTGGCGATCCAAACACCACAATGCTCGGATATCAAGCTCCATGATCAGAGAAAAAATAGAAAAGCCGTGACTGCCTCAACAAGGGAAGCTACAAGTTTATCCCCCACAGTGTGTGACAACCTTGAAACACGGGACAATATAAGCTGTGAGTGTGTATGACAGCTCCCCTGTCTGAAGTGAATAACACAGTATCATTTGCTCTTAAATCTTGATCAATGCTGTCTCCATGTCAGGGATCATTTATTAAAATGGCATGTGTTAGTGCACACAACTCTCTCACTTTGGAGAAGCTTATGGATGAATTCTGATGCCACGGTATTATCCTGCAGATATAACTTATCTTAAACTCAGAGGAAAAGCCTCTGGAAAAAACCTATAAGCAATAAACAAGCTTCAGCTCCTATGAAGTTTTGTTAAAAGTTGTCATGGCTGGTTAGTTTGTTAACCTGACCTTTCATGGACAAGTTGCACATTAGAAAAAGAAAAAAAGTCAATCTGCAGTGCAAAGTTAATGAATCCAAAGTCAGTACTAACTTGAATTTGGCAACGTGTATGTATATGCCCTTAAAGACACCCATACTGTGTCTGTTGTGCTCTCTGAGATTATAGACCAGCGTTGTTGAAGACAAAATGTTAATGTCACATGACTAATAAAAGGAGCAGCTTTGACACTTCTGTGAGATTTGTCAGAGACCTAAGACAAACACTAAAACAGTGAGTTGGAAACTCAGTTTTTTTATTGCCATTCAGGGCATAACCAGAACAATATGCATTAAAGTACAGCAGGCTGACCAACTCAAGCTGCAGACGAGACATGTGCAGCCCATTTTTATGCATGCTTATCCATTAATGTGATCGCTAACTTGTGCCATTTTGAAAATACTACGTAAATGTTATAGGTCTGACCTGGTAAGATTACCCTGGGATATGAAGTCGGCACAAGCAGATGCCGACAGATTGAAAGAAACGCAGTCCAGCATCTGAGAGCGCTTCAACATCAGCACCAAATACGTTTCAGTATACTTCTGTACAAAGACTGATATTTTTTCAGAAACCGAAACAGCAACACACTTGAGAACACGTGTCTGGTTTTTTTTTTTTTAAAGAAAGCTTCTGGTTGAATACTAAGATTATGGCTTTAACCACAGGAGTCACTTGTCAGATTTGTACACAGAAATACACCGACTCCACTCCATGTTTTCTCTTATTAGCTAATACTTCTCCCCAGACATTTCCATTTTTCTGCCGCTGCTGTTGTTGTTTCCCTGTCAAACTCATTATGAGGAGAAAGAATTAGAGGGTATCTAGGTAAGACACAACAGTGCACACACTCAAACGGCTAATTGCAATAACCTGGCACAAATGAATAATTTAGGTGCCTAAAAGCGAGCCCTGAGATCTAGAAGGAGCACTTTAGATGAATGAATTAGGCTGAAGGCCATTACACGCCAAGATATTTGGACAAAAAAAGAAGATTCATCTTTCACTGGGCTGGATTTGAATATTAAACAGTCGCGCCTACCGTCTCGTGGTAAGATCTGAGATCACCACGGAAGCAGGTTAACATAATATTGCGCCTGCTGAACTCTTTGTTCCAAACTTTCATTATTTATTAGAAATCATCTATCATTAATCATATACAACATGCCAGTTAAGTCAGTAATTGCAGAAAAATTGTGACCACGCAACACTTAATGGGCAACATTAGGTCATACTTACACTGAAGGCTGATTAGATTTCATGTCATGGTTCCAGATGAGCAACGCAAACAAATAGGACTTTGTTTTTAGCGATACGTTAAGTGATTGCTTCTTAATGAAACAGTGACAGATGTGAAGAGACATATTGTTTTTGTATTAGCTGGCATTTTACAGCGTGGTATTATGCAAAGTAATGCTGCCTGTTCCTATTTGCAATAATGTGGAGGGATGCCTTTTTTTATCTTAACTCTCCCACTTAATTTAAAGATGCCTTTTGCAGTTGTGACCGATAGAAACGCTGAGGAGAGACGCTCATCTCCTAAAAGCATCACCTCCCCAGCTGCTGTTCGACAGTTGCTATGATCCATCAGTGAGAAAACTGGGAACTATTTACAGACATCTTTTAAGCCTGCAGGGGTAAGTGGGAGATACAATTTGAGTGGAGCATTTCTCAAATAATATTCAGAATGCATTTGGCTGCCTTATTTCAGCAAGTGTAAACAATAATGCAATTCCCTATAGTTTTTGTAATTACAGGTATATAAAAAAAATAAACATTATATTACATTAAAGTGTTCCTAAAGGTTTCGGTTTCTTATTAGAATAAGAAACAGCAAGCTAACTGGATAATAGCAAAGTTTCTGCAATAAACTGAACAGAGAAGTCATTCAGAACAAGTCTGACACACACCTAAATGTACACATGATTCATTGCTTTCATGTAAGCACTATTTTGGTGCTGACTTTCTTACACCACTGCAGTACGTCTTTCCAAAAAGGCCAGTCTGCCACCTGAGAACAACATTCGTGCCACCTTTATCCCTGCCCATTTATTTCACTGGGAGGAAGCAGGGCGTATGACTCATGGAAGGACGTTACATCATGAATAGGTGCTTCATGAAACAGACCACAAGCTAGAAGAGGAATAGTTTCCACTAGGATGTAAGTATAAACCAAACCCGAGTGGTGTACTATAAGACAATGCTTCAGTGATATTATGCATCAGCAGAAAAAGTGTTTTTTTTTCTTTTTTTCTGTGTCTTACACAGCTGCTGGAACTGACACGAGGAAAAAAACGAGTGTTTCAGTCACCTAAAGTTCAGAAGTGAAGGCAAGAGGACCAGGAAGCCTCTCAGCTCTGCTATTCATCTTGCCATGCTTATGCGGTGTATACTAATGGGCTGCTTGCAGGTTGCTCTCTGCTCTACCCCATTTCCCCAATGGGAGCGTTTCCTCCCTGCAGTAGAGACAGGCTGAGCTAATTCTGGAGACATCCAGGTCTTGAGGCCTGAGACTTGCCTAACTTCCAAGTAGGAGGGGCCAGCATACTACAGTATGCAGCTACTTATGAGACGAATCCCTGCAAGAAAAAAAAAAGAGCATCCGTACAACCCTAGGGGTTATGTGCTAGGAGCAGGGTGCAATTGTTTTTCTCATTTCCTCAGTGTTGTAAAGCTGATCCACTATCAGCCGCAGACTGGTATGCCACGAGCATGGCAACGAGCTGGTTTTCTCTGGCTCTTTTGACATTTCTTCCCATGTAGTAGCAGGCGAAAAGCTATTAAGCCGGTAATCAATTTGTGTATTCGGAGGTGAAAAAGCATTCTGAGGGTGCAGAAAATCTTTAACATGATTGAAAGTTTCTTATTTGAGGAGCTTACCTAGGCTGTGACACGCTGTATTTCCTTTGGGACAAAGAAACCACTGCTTTTAATTTTCAAATAGCTTATCTGCAAAATGGTTAACAACACAGAAAGATTTATGTTAAATTAAAACACACACTGTGGCCAGCAAAGAGAAAACCAGCTACCCGAATTCTACTCCCACAGAGGTCGATTATTTTCTTAATAGTGTTACATCCTCACTGCGTACGACTCTGGATACTGTGGGCTTCTAAAAAAATAACCCAACAAATCAGTCATGCTTGATTCAATAGTATAACTCTTAAATGAGCACCGTAAAGAAGATAACACATAAGCTGAAGAGGAAATGGTATTGCACTCATTTAGAAGATCTTCCTTTGGGCTGGAAAAATTGTTTGTTACTCTATAAAAAAAGAAAGCCCTGTATAAAGCTCGGACATCGTACTATTTGTCACTGATTGAGGAAAACAGGAAACCGTCTCTTCAGCACTGTAGCCAGGCTGACAAAGAGTTGGAGCTTTATTGAGATGAGTATTCTTTTAACTTTAACTACCAAAGACTTTATGAAGTTCTGCACAAATAAAATTTTTATCAATAGACAAAGAATTATTCACAGCCATGCCATTAAGTACAGCAACTCTAATAACTGCTGATATTTAACTACTGATCTGATTCCAACTAGACTACTCAAAGAAGTTTCACTATTAATTAATGCTTCCATTTTTTTCAAATCTATCTTTATTAATGGGCTGTGGTGGTAATTAAACCATTACTTTAAAAGGCTTTACTTGATCTAGCTGTCTTAACTAATCATTGAATAATTTCTAACCTTCCTTTTATCTCAAAAATTCTTGATAGAGTAGTTGTAAATCAGCTGATCAGTTTACGTGAAGAGTTTCTGTCAGATTTCAGAGCTCATCATAGTACAGAAACAGTGTTAGTGAAGGTTACAAATGATCTTCTTATGGCCTCTGACAGTGGACTCACCCCTCTTCTTGTGTTGCTAGACCTCAGTGCAGCATTCGATACTGTTGACCACAGTATTTTATTAAAGAGGTTAGAGGATGCTGTTGTTCATATTGTTCATGTAAATGGGGCGTATTCTTCACACACTAAAGTTAGTTATGGCGTTCCACAGCGTTCTGTGCTATACAAGCTTCCCTTAGAAAACTGCATACATTTCCATTACTATGCAGATGACACCTAGCTTTATTTATTTATTAAGCAAAATGATACAAATCAGCTAGTTACACTGTAGGCATGTGTTGTAAAGACCTGGATTACCTATAATTTACTTCTAAATCAGTCAAAACTGAGGTTGTTGTCTTAGAAACATATTTAAATGGCACTACCTCGGCCTCCAGTACCACTGTGAGGAATCGTGGACTCATTCTTGATCAGGATATGTCCTTCAGCGTGCACATTAAAAAAGGACTAAAATAGGACTGCCTTTATTCATTTACCCAAAAGCTCTAAAATTAGGAACATCCTGGCTCCGAGTGATGCTGAAAACGCTGTTGTGCATACATGTGCTTGCTCAAAGGAGGTCATGCATTGATTGGGATGTTTTTCCTAACGTTGTAAGGTCTTTACTTTACAATATAAACCATACTGAGGCAACTGCTGTTGTGAATTCATGCTATATAAATACAACTGAGTTGAATTAAAAGCTCTGAGCAAATCCACAAGAATAAAACCCACAGAGAGTAAACTCTAAATTTGTGAAAATTACATTTCTGTATAGCAGTTAGTAGGTTCTGGTAGTGTGTCGATAGGGCCCGGCAGATTATCATCAGAGTGACATCAGCTCCCAGCTCTGACTCATCTCTGCTCCCTGGACAGTGTAGAGACAGACAGCTGTGGGGTGAGAGGGAGGTCATCATCACCCACATATCAAACTAAATTACATCACCCTGAAAAGCTCCGCTGAAAACTGAAAGCCTGTCTTTGTGAACTTTGCAAGATCCAGCAACAAAGATATATACTGTACTGATCCTGTGGTTAGTATAAAACACACACACACACACACAAGATATGCTAATTTTCCTTTTTTTTTTTTTTTAAACGGCTGGTGTTTCTTTAAAGCAGATTAAATTTTACTAAACACTACAATTTGGTGTGGTGCCTGGGTGGCAGAGAGGAAAACCACTTGGCCACCATCACAGCAACCCGGCTAAGCAGGATTTGGAACGACTCTGACAAACTGTAAATTAAAAAAAAAAAGAAGAAGAAAGAAAGAAAAAGCTACTGAACAGAGCATCAACTATTAAATAAGCATATGAGCAAGCCTGGATATATCTTCTATCAGTCATATTACAGATCTAATTTACGTGTCGTGACAAAGCTGTAGACAGAGGATGTGAGCTGGTTCTAACAGGATGTGCTCGATGTTTATGCGTTCAATTTTGAGTGAGTTGTCAGCCTGAAAGAGGAGAATGAGATTTGGGATGCAAGTAGCATCCATCAGATTCATAACAATGTCGTAGCGCAAGCAAATTTTGTTGCATACTTACTAAATAGTAGCTCATGGGAAAGAAGATGGGTCGATTCGAGAAAGAAGCATCTTTTTGTAAAATGAGTAACAATGAAGCAACAGTGTTTTGGATACCATGTAAGAGGGAGCAACACTGCAGCGTAAGTAAGCAAGTTCCATCTCATCTGCGTAAAGAATGACACAGCTGCCAAGGACGTGCTGCTGAAATCAAAACAGCCGACGTGTGTGTGTTTGTGTGTGTGGTCACTTTCCCTCCATCATGGCCTGTGCATATGTGCTGTACTGCTTAGCCGCGGTGGCCTTCTAAAGGAAAAAGTCAGAATTTAACTGCTTCCACTTATTTCACAGATTTTCCAGACAAATAATTTCAGGTTTGTGCCCACTAGCGCCAACCCTCTGTCCGTCCCGGCCTCCCTGGCCTATAATTATATGCCATTCATTTGATTTGTTCATTAGGTCAACCCTCGGCTGGGTTGAAGCGAAACGGAACCCTCTTATTAGTGGTTCATAGCTCTACTCTCTCCATGGTGAAGTGGAAAACAACAGTGGGAGAGAGGAAGCTGGCTGGAAGATTTTTCTTTTTCCCTTTTTTGTAACCTGATTGCACCTCTTCATGATGAGAGGCAGCGGGAAATTTATGCATACTGTGACAACAATTGAATGTTACCAACGCCTTTTCCAAAAAAACACAACGGGGGCATAAAGACATAAAATCTCTAACACGCTCATTTTTTGCTTTTTCTACATTTTTGGACATTTTTCCTGGCTTTTCAATAGATATGAAATTCCTCTTCCATTTTTACCCCGTATTCAATTATAAATGTCTGGGCTCTTTCTGCAACCTCTGAAAATTCTCACTAATTAAATCTAACAGTTACAATTATGAAATGTGCCTCGTCACTGCTGCAAGATCTTCTAACAGATATGCTGCTTTAGATGAGATCATCTGCCCCATGTTTCTCTGTAACTCAATAATCTGACAACATGGTGCACAGTATAATGAGTCTCTGCTGTCTATTGGTATTCTCAGGACTAACTGAGAAGGCATTCATATTGTATAATTATGTATTCATAACTTTGGGAAGGTATGCAGGTTGATGTCCTCTGCACTCAGTTTCTTCAAATCAAACGAGCTCACGCTAACCATAAATATGCATCAAAGGATATTATTAATATTAATTCATACACAGTGTGGCATCGTAGTTAAGATCAGAATTCAGCATTTATTTATTACTTTGTCCAATTTACGTTTCATTCTTCTGCTTACATTTTGCAGGCAGTTTGTGGGGTAATACAGTACAGTATATGAGCAAACACACCTGTGCAATATAACTTATATTAACTGTCTTAAAATAACGGCATATCATAATTGCATTTTTAGTGAACCCTCATTTCTTTATAGTTTGATTCCAAGGAGCCAGACTTTTCTATGACTTTATTTCCGGGCTTTCTAAAGGTCTTTCCGTTTTTCTCGGGACATTGGCTTCTTTACATATTGACTCATTTTCAGTCCAGTCCCTGTACTTAACCCTTATCAGAGGCATGTTTTTGTTGTTGTTTGTTAAGCCTCACTAATTTATGAATCATTTAAGCATCAAATGTGCATCTAACTCAGGGGATGAAAAGTGTTGTGTTTACACATAACAACAACAGCAACTTAGCAAAGAATCAATTTTAATTTGAATCTTTGGGCATTTCGTTACTAGCAGCCTATTGCAAAAAAAACATCATTTGTTCATATTTTTATTTGTTGAATCTTTGAAAAATGCCAAAGATAGATAGATTGACAGGAATAAATAATATTTTGCACCAACAAGATGGTTCTCAAAGAGCTGTTTGCCAAAAACTTACATTCCATCTCTTATATACTGCATTTCCGTGCATGTTTGCTCGTGTTTTAATAAGTAACTAAAAATCCATACAGATTTTAAAATTACAATCTGGCACACAGCCAAAGATGCCAGTTTGTTTATGATGTTCTTGTTGTTTATTTCCCTGTTTGTGCCAGAGAAGCTTCATCATAGAAAATAATTGAACAGCTTTAATGACTTTCAGCTCTTCATCACACAGTCTTTGAACATTTAACAAGTCCAAAATTGATGTGGCACAACAGATAAACACCGGCCACTGGCATCAGTGAATCTCATCTTATCAGTCAAAACAAGGCGGGTTCCAATACTTGGCCAACAAATCGGTAGATCCCTACTCATTAGGAAGGAACTGATCCTGAACTGATGGCGTGTCATTAACTTTTTTAAGGCATTTATCCATGAACCTAAATGCTTTAACCAAATTAATACAGCTAAGGAAAAAATCAGGGAATCACCAAAAATATTATGTTCCATCCTACAGAGGGTGGTGTCAAATCTCATGCAGAGAGCCATTCGACAGCAGAGAAATTTCACTCAAAACCACAATCACCAACATTATGATAGTGCTGACAAACCAGTCATTTCCACTGAAACCAGTAGGCCATCCAAAAACTCCTTGTTGACATAATTCAGTGTGGGTAACATGCAAACTAACACAGCCATCCATTGAGTCATCCAGCCAGTGAGACCCCAAAACGGCTACTGAGCAGAATGCCATTCAAATGTAGACAAACTCAGATTCTTTAACAAATCCACACAAAGGACCAGGTCACCATACATATTGTAATCTTCCTGCATTATGACAAACACCTTCTCTGCTCTTCAAACACAGACAAACACATTATTTCAAATGACTTTTGCCAACTTGCAGAAGCTTTAGTCCATTAATCAGCATGAAAATAACAGAACTGGTAACCAAGATGCAATTAAATACACATTACAGGTGGTGTGAATGAAAGCACAAAGAAAAGCACGAGAGCTGTGACAACTCTCCCCGTGATATCAAAAGCTAGTTTCTTTATTCTGTACACACACCAAGATTAGATGAGAGCTGCTTTAACGAACTGTCATACCATCAGGGAAGCATTACACCCCAGTGGTTTTCATCCACATGAAAAGTGGAGCACCGCTGAGAGTGGCAAAAGATGAGGTCTTCAAATCATACGCACACACACAATGGTTTTCTTCCTGTGACACAAACTCCCGTGTCATCGCCCAATGCCACAAGAAACAGAAGCTTTATGCTCCATCAGGGTGTCAGCATCCACTCCTTACACATTTACTGGATATGATGCCGCTGTAATTAAAGTCCCCTTTCAGCACTCCACACACCATGACCTTTTCAATTGCAAACACTCATTGTCTCAGTTAAACCCGAGGCCTCTCTTTTGGGACATGAATGGACATTTTAAGCTGTTGAAGAAGAAAAATGGATCTAAATAAATGTGTTAAAAAAAAAAAAAGTGTGGCAGCCTCGTGTGAAAAATGAGGCTTGATGGTTTTTCACCATCATTATGAGTGGGTGTAATCTGCAACTTTGGCAATAAAGATTTGAAGAGACGGAATACCCATGACAAGCACCATCATAACCTGTAATCAGAAGATATGCAAATGATAGAGATGTTTCCCCTGACACTGCAGTGCCAGTTGTCTTCTGGGTCCCTAGGAACTCTCCTGTCAGCACTCAAGTAGGAGAATGGGAGTGATGACAGAGAGGCCTGTTTGTTTAACATGTCACTGGAACAGCAGCGCTGAGAGGGGGAGAGCAGATGGAGGAGAAGAGCAGTAACGGATTTCCATCTAGAAAAGAGCATTGTCCTCTCAGTCGCTAAAAGACACTTGAGGCGCAGAAAAGAATTACAAAACGCTCACTGCGAGCAGATGCCGAAAGGTTTGCCATCTTACAGTAATGCCACATACCCAGCGTGTCGACCAAAAAGTTAAGAGTTTCCAAGAGTATCATTCCCTTTGTTCTTCCATATTAATAATGCACGGCAAAAGACGCGTCATTGTACACCGCAGTTTCCCTCCATCACTGGCTGCAGATTAAAAATGTGCACAGACACAACGTGTGAGCCCCGTGTCTACGAAATGATACCCTATTTTGTTCTCATTTAAGCTTTTTATATTCAGTAAGAGGGAGAGGTACAAAGGGCCTAAAGCTGTCTTGGGTCATTAAACCCCACATTTTCTTTCTTCTTTCAGAATGTGTTTTCTGGCAGTTACAGCAGGGAAAGCTGACAGATTAGACAGGGAGCTCCTTCACAGGCTGGCTGTGGGCTTCAGGAGGGTGGGCTGCAGCGTGGTGCTAGGGGCAACAAAACCACGCCTGTCACTGTTTGATGGGCCAGTGCAGAAGTGCAGTCATAGGGAGGTATGATTGATGATATTATGTACTCACACAGGATCTGAATGCCAGCACACTCCTGTGATTTAATCCCTGTTCTTTCATCAAACGTCGAGCCACAGCAGATGGACTGCACTCCACCAAGCCCTTCTTTCCCACAGGCCAACACAATGAGTGTCAAGGCAGATATTACGAATCATTTCTTTGAATCATAAGTTGTAATGTGTACAGCTATTCATTCATAATCAGCAGAATGGATATTTTTTTAAAAAGTGTAAGTAAAAGAGCAGAATTTAGTTGAGGCTAAATGATTTTTAATGTATCAAAAAATTTGTCAGGCAGGAAAGTTTGCCTTCACAAAACGATGCTCTACCTTAATCTTTTATTAAATGCACTCATTCAGAAGACAGAAAAAAGAATCAAGGAAATTAAACTGGCTGCTGTTTTGTTCTGCACATACAAAAAAAAAACTCCCTTGAAAACCTATTCCCGCTTGACAAGACTGCCCCCTAGTGGTGATTCAAGAGACTTCATTGTGCAAACAAGAGCAATATGGTGTAATTTTTAATACATAGACATAAATCCCTTTGTTTCCTGTTACAAAGTAAGACACAAGGGTCAAATTATACATCAACATCAAGATGAACAAAAGCCTGGGCACGAGAGTGAAAACTGTCAAATGGCAGTAAATCCAGGCTGAGCAGAGCTACACAGGCGAGATTAAGCGAACCATCCCCCAAGTCAGACCACAAAGAGTTCATTGTACTTGGATAGTGTATAAAAAGGAGGAGAACGATTTTGGCAGTGATTTTCAATTATAGTTTGGTCTCAAAGGCCTCAGCGGTTTTGTGAAATTTCTCCCACTGTACGAGATACAATTCATATTAAACCTCAGACGCTCTGGAGAGGAAAGTGACACCATAAAGTCAAGACTACTGTTACAGAAATTTGTAATATCAAGTGAAATATATCTGACTAGCTGGAGCACATGATCATAACAACAGAAGTATAATAAGCTACAGTAAACAATAGGTGTGTTAAAGGCTACATTCAAAGTCCACAGACAATGGGACAACGCAGGACGCACACATTACCGCCGTAATAAGAAGTGACAATGTCAGCTCTCACTGCAATGATACATTTTCACAGAGGAGGAAACCTACCTGAGCAAACGAAGACGCATGACCTCAGATCAAAGAAGAGGTGGCCGCTGATGCATCATTGGTAGCGACAAATTATCATCAATACCACTCTACCACATTATCATCAATCTCTCGCTGGAGAGACAAAAGTATCTCTACGTGCTAAATCACGAAATCAATGCATTTCTATCACTGAGAGGAATTGGTCTGCTAGTGATCTCTGTGGCTGAGTAATGTGAAATCTATTGCAGGTTAGTCCACGTGGCTTGGACAAGATCAAAGACAAGACCCCAGAAAAGTTTGTATTGATCAGAAGCCACAAGGTTGAAACTGAAGGAGTGGAAACGTGATGAGGATTTGATACACTTTAAACTGAAGATAAAGTATCTCATTTATGTGAGTAAAAACAGCGATGGCGCTCAATTATTTCTAATGCAACGAAAATATAACTATGTGGCTACTTCATTAGCAACTACACTGAGAAAACTGCCTCTGCTGCCAGCAGTTTTTATAAAAAGATATTTGTTTTAATAAGCACGCTCACATCACACGATCACTGTCACACATTTTTAGGCACACATTTCAATCTGTGCAGCTTTACTTTAGATTTAACCTTTGACATTCTTGGCCATGACACTTTATTTGTGCGCTAGTCAATGATTTCCATTCAAAAAAATAAAATGGGAAATGCACCGTGAACAATTCTTCAGTTCACTTCTTATGTCGTTCAGCTTTTGCAATAGATAAAAGCCCCTCGTTCTGAGAATCCACAGCTTTTTAGGCTGTTGAGGTACACTTACCTTTGGCCACTTGGGATTAAGCTCACAAGCTTTCTCAGCATCTTCCAGAGCTGCTTGGTGTTGGCCCAATTTGAGAAAAGCCGCTGAACGGTTACTGTACAGGATGCAGTTCTGCGAGTCGACCTGCAATGCATCACTGTACAAATGAACGGCCGCCTGAAAGTCACCTCGCTGACACGCCTCATTGCTCTGCTGCACTTTCTCCATGAACTCAGCTTTGCTCAGACCGTACCTGGCCCCGTCGTCTCCGACACACCGGATAGGTCTGCCCGCTGTCCGAGAACTGAAGACTGAAAACTGGAGAAAAGGACAGGGAGCAGCCGGAGAGCTTTGATCAGTCTGACTGAAAAAAAATTACAACACTTAACCAAGAGGAATTCCATTAAGCAGAGACCTCGGTGAGCGTTTTTCCAAGGGTAATATTTTAAGCTGTCATAGTCGGAAAAACACAAGTGAAGCAAATTTCATTAATGATGGCTCAGTTCCATTAAGTGTCCTGCAAGGCCACGACAGTGAGCCAACATGCACACTAAAAGGACCTTGGAAATGGCTCATTTAAATGGAACGCAGTCATTTTTATTGTGATCAGTTACACCTGTGCTTTTGCTCCTACAACATGCCAAAAATGTCTGCTGCCCACTGCTACCAATGCAGCACTGAGAACATGCACCTGAAGCACAAGGGACTGTTAATGAATGAAATGAATATGAAGCAGGGTGTTTTTGAAAGAGTGCATGACCCAGAGTCTATGCCAAACTCCTGTGTGCCAAAATAAAATGCATGTGCTGTGGGATTTGAGCTCTATAAGCCCCTTTCACAGCAGATATTTTGATGTGTCACATCAGGACACGGGTGCAATTTAGAACATTACTGCCAGCTGAATTGCAAGTGAGGCCCGGAGCCTCATTTTTGTG
Source organism: Tylochromis polylepis (assembly GCA_015107715.1). Lineage (NCBI taxonomy): Eukaryota > Metazoa > Chordata > Actinopteri > Cichliformes > Cichlidae > Tylochromis > Tylochromis polylepis. The sequence continues at coordinate 21,620 of VVHJ01017534.1, forward strand.
CATGCTAGCTTAGCGATATGGCTTCTGGAGAAACTGCTGCCTGTGATTTTTTCCTGCTGTGTCATGTGTTGGGAGGTTATGATCCTGGTAGTATGTAAATAGTGCAGCTGTAACTCCTGCGGATGTGTTGCTGCAATATGACTCAAGCCAAAAGTTGACACAGCATGAGGGCCACTGCAAATCCCATTCCAAAGTATAAAACACTTTTTAAGGCATCTGTTGTTTTTACAGTTTAAATAAAGGTTGTACAAAACAATCAGAGTTGTGCAGACCATTGCAGACAACATTTTATGTCTGAGCAGACGCTTTAGCTGCAAACTAATTATTTCTGCACCTATGCTAACTTCAAATGAAAGTACAGTTTGTCATGATGTCACTCTTTAGCAAATAACCTTTTATCTTCAGCTTCCCAGAGCCCACAGCTGTTCTGCTTTTCACACTTTTTTATTGCAGCATTACACATAGCGGTTTAAAGAACAACATCACTGTGACGTTCAGCCTAATAAAGACGTCTTCACTGCACAGCAAAATTTCCTACCACAGCAAATATAATATATGTCTTAGTGCAAGGCTTTCTCCCTGTCCCTCTTTATTTTCCACTCTTGCACTAAAGCAGCAGAAAGACCGACTGTACTGACTCAGATCTTACTAACTGCATCAAACCAGTAAGCATCTGATTGATTACAGTAAGCAGGAGAGCGTTGTGTCCGTTTAACAGGGATGGCTGGCTGACTATTACTGAATCATGAAATTCATCTCGGGCTGCCTGTTTTTGGGCTTGCTTCCATTATACCTCTTTCTCACCACACCTCCTCGGACTGAATTCTGGGATAGGGCTGGCTTGGTAATTACTTCCAGAGGCCCAGGGAGTAGAAGCAGCAAGAAAAAAAAAAGTGCTTCTATGACAACCGTTAAATAACCTTTTGTATCACATGACAATAGAGAAAAGATCCTGTTTTTTGTG